>JAXGGA010020924.1:0-17436 GCA_038373865.1 Uloborus plumipes | reverse complement strand
CAAAAGAACCATTCTTTATGATTTCTGAGAGTTATAGAGCAGCTATTGAAAACAATGAACAAGAAAAGCAGCAAAAAGAGTGAAAAATAAAGAAAAGAAAAGAAAACGGAATGGACAAGCAGCCGTACAGAAAGAAAATGCTTTAAAGAAGACTAAAACAAATAAAGAGAAGTCAAAAAATAGAAAAGAGAAAGATGGGGAAAGATATTGAATGCTATAATGTTATAATATATTTAATGAATGGAAAATATATTCAATTAACGGTATAATTACCTTCATGCAATGGTATACTATATTCATGTAAAGGAATAATATTTTCATATATATATATGAATAATCCAGTATAACATTGAATGTTTACATGACTAATAACTGTATGGTTTTTCTCTGAAACCATACAATAACTATGATAAGGTGGCCAATTACTATCAATTTGACATTTTTGTTTTTGCGTTGACTTTTTTCTAATAATATATGTGAAAAGGTGTTTTCAGACAGTATGAGTAGTAAAATGCATTAATATAGTATCATGTGAAGTATTTCTTATTTATGCAGAAATATTTCATTGATTTTTTATTCAAGCATACAAATACGATGTCGCTAAAGTGGCCAAATACTATACCGCTTCAACTATAAAAATTTTACTTCAGAGAGTTGGAGTGAATCTAAATTTATTCAGTGGACTTCCTTCCCATTTAAATGCACGGGCATCGCCGTGCGGGTACTGTTAGTTATTAATAAAAACTAATGATCCTTAGTTTCAATAGCGACAAAAAGTTACGATATGGCCTCCTCAGTACGCGTGAAAAGTTTCGGCACTATTACAGAAATTAAGAACTCCAATTACTTATTTTCAGAAAAATATTAAAAATCTGATAAAATTAATTAATTTCGTGTAATGACCGGTCCCAGGGGTATTGATGTGAGATAGTCACTATCGCACATCAATACCCCTGGTACAAATTTTTATCGATCTGAGATAATGGCTCTTTAGCCACTATCTCACATCAATAAAAATTTGTCCCTGCTCCAAGAATACGGCAACTTTTTTAAGACCTATAGGAAATCAGGATTATTATTTCTTATAAGTGAAAAGAAAAAGTATTGAAAAAATCAATGTAATTAACAAAATGCGTTATTTATTTTATCCGTGTGATTTGGATTTTCCAAAAATCATTTTCAATTTTCTAACTGTTGCCAATATTAATTCTCTTTTTATTTAACCTGGTATTGATTATTGGCATAGATGAATATAAAAATCGTAAGAAAGCAATAAATTTCATACTTACTCCAGAGAAGCCTTGGTTCAAAATTTTCATCATGATTACTATTAATATTGTTGTTGCGAGACAACCAAATTTTGCAACAATGGGTTGAAAATTTAATCATTTAGTGGGTAAATTACATGAAATTTACTATTTTCCATAATAACTTTTTTAAACTAAGCTTTTTAGAAATAAATTATAGCTTATCCTGCTCCCTGTTACTGTAGCTATCTACGGTGAAAAAATGGTTAAAATCGGTCCCGTAGTTTGGAAGATTACCCCGGACATACATACAATAATAACAAGTTTAAAAAACTATAACCCGACTACAAAAAAAAAAAAAAAGCACTGAAAGGTAAGAAACAAGGTAGGTGCTATTTAATATCATCGTCTTATTAAATAAAACAAGACGTTTGATATTTTAGCTATACCTGTTTATTTAGTTCTACGACTTGAACCCTCTGCAAGTTCCACATTAACAACATAATTCAATTCAAATGCTGTAGTCGTGCGTTGTCAACTACAGAAAGCAAGGATTTAAACTTGATACACAAGCAAACATATTAGTTTGATCTATATATATATATACAAGAATGGTAAATTAGGTTAATAATGTTATTCTATCAAATTGTTTTTCTGTAGTTGACAACGCACGACTACAGCATTTGAATTGAATTATGTTGTTAATGTGGAACTTGGCAGAGGGTTCAAATCGTAGAACTAAATCTCCCCGAAAACAACAGTGTTGTAAAAAAATCCCCCGCCAAGAAAACCTTAAATACTCAGCCTTAAAAAGTTATGATATCGAGTTTTCCCGCCAAGTTTGTGCCAAACTACAACTAACCTGTATGGATAGTTCTTTTAAATTGTTTTCAGTCCTGCCAGGCGGGAAGTTTTTACTCATTAAGCAACCACCTCACAAGACAAAGCTTCCCCTGGCAGGACTGAAAACAATTTAAAAGAACTATCCATTTAGGTTAGTTGTAGTTTGGCACAAACTTGGCGGGAAAACTTGATATCATAACTTTTTAAGGCTGAGTATTTAAGGTTTTCTTGGCGGGGGATTTTTTTACAACACTGTTGTTTTTGGGGAGATAGCACATGTTTTTGCATTAATATTATTTCTTTGCCTGTTTTTTTTTTTTCTCTTCAAAATTTACTTTGCATGTTTTTTTTTCCTTCAACATTTTTCTTGGCGGTCCGACATATGTGGTTTTCTTGGCGGCATGCATTTGGTGCGAAAGTTCAAGGATCTTCTTCAGTCTAGGATAAATTTGAAATCAATCACAATGTACCACCCGAACCGACGCAAAACAAAGCTAGTTGCTAACAATACTACGATTAAATTAAAAGTTTTTAAAAAAAAAAACGACCCTTACTGCCGATCTCATTTAAAAATGAACTAAATTGAAGATCCCTTTTAAAAGCCTAATGCAATAAAATCAACTAGGTGACCCGTGCGGAATTCCGCAAAAAAAAAAAAAAAAAAACTCTCAACTTAAAATTGAGTTATTCAGGTTCAAAGATTTCAGTCCTCGATTGGATGTGTTCGATTTGGTGTCTTAGTTTCGCTCCCCTGCTAAGACGGTTTATTTTAAAACATTGGTTGTCGTGGTATAAAACAGAAGATACCTTTCTGCCCCCATTACGATAAAAAAACCAAAAACATGAAATTTTTGACATTGGTTGTTCTTGCACCAAGGTACAGAATTGTTCCAGTGTTGCAGAATGCCCTCTGGCTGGTGGCCTTCCTGTTAGTCTGCCTGTTGGTACCCTGTTCCTTGGCATTGTAAAATCTTGTACGTTTGCACAACATCGCCATCAACTGCCGTCGTTCTGACAACTTTTCAAAGAGATCAAAGACACGTTCACTTTTACAACTACTACAAAAGTGATACCCTATATTAAAATCAAATACCCAAGGCTACTACTAAACTAAATACTAACGTTATCGCAAAACTACCATAGTATTTTGCAACAATAAAAGTTACAATTAAGGTTTACCGAGCTAAGCCTTGGCTTGAAATGTCGCATTTAAAATTGATTTGAACAACGATGTAACGATTTTAACAGTTGAGCGAAAAATTTAACTTTTTCAAACTTCAATCGCTTATAAGTCGCTTAAACGTGGATTTTCGAGATTCTCGTTACGCGGCGCTAGCGGAGAAACGTTCTAAAGAACGCATTTTTTTAATCTTTCGAATGAAATCAAAATGGAGGCGATACGACAATTATTTCGCTAGATAGAGTCAATTTTGTGCCCAAAAATTGAAGTTCGAATAAAAAACGAACCGACACTTTTTAGAGGGTGGGTCTAATTTTCGTCAATAGCCCGCGGGATAAGCTTCAAAATCATAAATTTTCATGCAATTCGATAAAGAAATGAGCGAGTTTCGACCGGGTATAGGTAGAGCCGCTATATAGACAGGCCGACGCATCAAGATTAAGTTTTACCACTTTGGATCCAATTCCTTAACTTTTACTTTCAAATTTTCATTGTTGCGGAGTAGGGTTACCAGAAAAAAGTTTTGGCACATTGCTAAGCTTTGCCAAATCCACGTGCCGCTAATAATTGCTCACAGTGAAAAATTACCAAAACGCGATTACTGGCCAGAAAAGACAACCCCTCAAACACACAAACACGCGCTGGATCCAAAGTGGTGAAACTTAATCTTGATGCGCCGGCTCATATATATAGGGGCCTTAGGTATAGGATTCGGCTTAGAGAAATAATATATGGAGATTACAAATATTTTATTTGTTAACAAATAGAAACTGGCAACAGATGAAATTATAAATCATTGAGTTTTCTTTCCTCGTCGCCCAACAATGACAACAGTTTCCAATCGCTTGAATAAATGCTCAGACGTTGAACAGAGCTAGTAGATAGAAATCGGACCAATTTTAAGCATTAATAACTCCGGCCTGCGATGACCCCGGGGAGTAAATTTTGGTATATGTCCTCAATGTCTCATCGAGAATATTCATACCAAAAATCAACACTAAAGACCCCCGGGGAGAAAAGATACGGAAAATAAAAACGAGGGGGGAGGGGGTGGGGGTCGAAAAAACCCCTATGCCGAGCTTTGGAACAAAATAAATGTGGGTGCAAAAGTAGAGCTCAATCCGAGTTACCGTTTAGTCTGGACCCCTGTCAAACAATTTTTAAAAAGTGCGAAAAATAGCGATTTTTTAACACCCCTCCCCCTGAGGGCCCTGGATGTTTTGCTTTAGTATGTGCAGTCAGGGGCCGCTGGAGATTGAGTATACCAAAAATGAACTCTAGGGATCTTTATGGGGCGGAGATACAGAGGGGTGAAAACCCCGGTTTGGTTACTCGCGTAATCAGTCCTTTGGTCGCTCTTTTACATTTTTCTTGGCGACGGAAATTTCTTGGCGTAGTCTGGGAGCAACAGGTTTTCCGTGCGCTTTTTGTGATACAATTATGGCAGTTGCTTTTTCTGAAAGGTATTGGCACCAGGAATACGAATTCGGATGTTGCCACCCCCAAAAATAGTGCAGGGGGGCGTAAGGGGGGCCAAAGTTTCTTCACTAAAATAATTATATCTTCATTATTTCATGGCTTACAACCAGTTTTCAAAGCGTAAAATGCTTAAATTCACTCAAGAATAACATTATAAAGCATAAAAAGCAGAATTCAAATTGCTGACACGTGTTTCGGAGCTATTAAGAGCTCCTTTTTCAGTGTATTAGATGAGAGCTTATGCATGAAAATTCATCCGGCTGAAGGTGTTTTTTTCATTGAATAGAGGTTATCAAGCCCATCATTTGGACAACCAATGGGGGGGGGGGTACCGCCTCCCCTCCCCCGCCCCTTTTAGAACAAAATGCAAATGTACATTTGTGTACGCCTTTATCCTTCAACACATAGTATACATTCAATTTACACTTTTGCCCGGGAGTTTAATCGCCCCCCCAGGGGGGTTGAAAAATTAATGTTTATATTTATTTACTTATTTATTTATTTTTTTGATTAGGGAGAGGGGTTCAATTGCCCCCACTAATCTGATAACTTGTTCCTCTTAAAGAGCAATTTTTTTCGTCATTTTTTGCCCACCACAATTTTTTGTAGCTTAAAGCACTGCTAAAGGAAGTTTTTGCAGCCACAAATGTGCTTTAAACAATATAAGCCAGTGATACATATTGTGAGTGGTCTGAAGCATGTCTCAATTTTTAAGTTAAAAAAAATGAGAGAAAGATTTTTAATTATTTGTATTCACTTAAATAATTTTTATGATAACATTAATGAACCCAAATTTCCCGTGGACCGCTTAACATTGTGTTTGTTTCTGTTGCTGAGTGTAAAAAGTAATTTTAAACGAACTAAACATTTATCGAAACTAAAATATTTTGTTTCATTATACATCACTATACATTTTCAGCTGCATTTACGTGCAAACAAAATAATTAAATAAAAACATGAAAGTAGAACTATAATTACAAATAACAGCACACACGCTACTCATTTGACAGTAGCATTTGAAAGAAAATGTAGTATATATATTTAAATCAACCCGTGAATTATTTTTTCATATTATTGATCGTTTCAAAAAGACATTACTAGGCAGAATTTTAAAACAATAAGTCAAATAGTAATAATATATAATGCAAATTAAAAATCAGTTTTATTATCAGATTCATCTGAACTACTCTCCTCATACCTGTTAAAACAGTGATTTGCATCATCTAGGTATATCCAAACATTCACACATGTCTGCATTTGACAAGCAGTGTAGATTTTTTGCATGAGCATTTTACCAGTTCTAGAAGCGCCTGTGGAGCAAGTTCCATTTTGGTCATCTAGGGAACAAATTTGCTGTCTTGCATTTCCCAACCATAACCAGTATCTGGCTGTGGAATATTCGGACATGCAATGACATCTTTTTGCCACATCATGGCCTAATAATGTGCTCTCATCATGGCATAGCAAAGAGCTGATTGTGTTGGTGGCATCTTCTCTGATTCGGCAATTTTCTTTTGAAATAACATGAACCAAACAGAGGCAACATTTGATTTAGAACAGTTTGACAGGTAAATTTTGCAAACAAACTGTTCTAATGCACCAAAAATATCTTTAGATGGTGTAGAATTAATTGCTAAATTTGCAAAAGCTTGCAAAATATTTTTATCAGAGTGCTGCAAGGCTTTACCTTTTCCAGCAAGCGTTCCTGTAGTGTCGTATCCAGTAAATGCATGAAAGCCAGGTAAGGCTTTTACCTTTTTTTCTCCTAAAGCATTTATACACTGCTCGACATTGAAAATGCAACACCAAGAAGGAGTGGTCAGAAATTGATGAAATTTGGTAAGAAGACAGAGACAGTATGGAACAATAAGTGATATTTATTTCAAAATAAATAAGCAAAATTTAGAGCGAGGACGGCGTCGGCTCAGTAAGAAGTAGGACCACCGCGGACAGCGATGCACGAAGAAACACGTCTAGGCATGGAGTCAATAAGCCTGCGGATGGTGTCCTGAGGGATGGCACTCCATTCCCTTTCAACCATTTGCCACAGTTCGTCCTCTGAACGAGGCAGGTTCTGCAAACGGCGTCCAATCACGTCCCACACATGTTCGATTGGTGACAAGTCAGGAGAGTATGGTGGCCAGGAAAGCATCTGTACACCTCGTAGAGCATGTTGGCTGATTCGAGCACTGTGAGGCCGGGCGTTATCCTGTTGAAAAATTGCATTTGGCAGACCCTGAAGGTAGGGGATTGCCACCGGCCGCAGTACATTATCTACATATCGTTGGGCCGTCATAGTGCCCCGAATACGAACTAGAGGTGATACGGAATTGTATGCAATAGCGCCCCAAACCATTATGCCACGTTGTCGCGCTGTGGGGCGTTCCACAGTTACTGCCGGATTCGATCTTTCTCCACGTCGACGCCACACACGTATGCGATGACTATCGCTGGACAAACAGAAGCGGGATTCATCTGAGAACACTACGGTTTGCCATTCTGCCATCCACGTCGCTCTGGTCCGGCACCATTCCAAACGTTGGAGTCTGTGCTGTGAGGTCAATGGCAGTCTTCTTAGCGGGCGCCGTGATTGCAGGCCACGTGCAACCAGTCGACGGGAAATGGTTCTGGTCGACACAGGAACATCCAGGGTACCTTGCACGTGCTGCAGAATCGACGTACAAGTGACTTGCGGGTCCGCCACAGCTTGTCGGTGAATCCGTCGATCCAAGCGGTCTAACGTCACTCTGGCTGCACCTGCACCCCTCAATGTGGCTACATTTCCTCTTTCCAACCATCTCCGACACAGCCGATGCACAGTGCTTGCATCCATGTGGGTATCAGCTGCAATTTGACGTATGGACCAACCTCCCCTTCTCAGTCCGATCACCATACCCCTTGTAAAGTCGTCTATATGCTGGAAGTGTCTTCGTTGAGGACGGCGTGGCATTTCCTCCTATCACACGTATCCTTCGAGACGAAAACCAAATTTCTCCGATAATTAGTCTGGTAGAAAAACCAACATGAACATAGCCCACTTTTCAACTTCATTCTCTTATATCTTACTTCACGTGCGTCGGAGAGCTGCGCATTTCATATCATTTGCATAACTTAGTGACGTGCGTCTACGGTAAAATTTGCATGAATTTCTGACCACTCCTTCTTGGTGTTGCATTTTCAATGTCGAGCAGTGTATATTGGTTTGAGAGCAATCTGTTTTTTTCTTTTACCATCTATGGATTCCATCTATTACATTTTCTTTCAAATGCTTCTGTCAAATGAGTAGCGTGTGTGTTGTTATTTGTAATTATAGTTCTACTTTCATGTTTTTATTTAACTGTTTTGTTTGCACATAAATGCAGCTGAAAATGTATAGTGATGTATAATGAAATAAAACATTTTAGTTTCAATAAATGTTTAGTTTGTTTAAAATTACTTTTTACACTCAGCAACAGAAACAAACACAATTTTAAGCAGTCCATGGGAAATTTGGGTTCATTAATGTTGTGATTATATTATTATTTGAGTGAATATAAATAATTAAAAATCTTTCATTTTTTTAACTTAAAAATTCAGGTATGTTTCAGACCACTCACAATGAGTATCACTGGCTTATATTGTTTAAAGCACATTTGTGGCTGCAAAAACTTCCTTTAGCAGTGCTTTAAGCTACAAAAAATTGTGGTGGGCGAAAAAATGACGAAAAAAATTGCTCTTTAAGAGGAACAAGTTATCAGATTAGTGAGGGCAATTGAAGCCCTCTCCCTAATCAAGAAAATAAATAAATAATATAAATAAAAACATTAATTTTTCAACCCCCTACCCCCGGGCGGGCTTGCGGCCAGATAACAGTCCCGGCAAAAGTGCAAATTAAATGTATACTATGTGTTGAAGGATAAAGGCGTACACAAATGTGCATTTGCATTTTGTTCTAATAGGGGTAGGGGGCGGCACCCCCCCCTTGGTTGTCCAAATAATGGGCTTTATAACCTCTGTTGAATGAAAAAAACACCTTCAGCCGGATGAATTTTCATTCATTAGCTCTCATCTTATACACTGAAAAAGGAGCTCTTAATAGCTCCGAAACACGTGTCAGCAATTTGAATTCAGCTTTTTATGCTTTATAATGTTATTCTTGAGTGGATTTAAGCATTTTACACTTTGAAAACTGGTTGTAAGCCATGAAATAATGAAGATATAATTATTTTAGTGAAGAAACTTTGGCCCCGCCTTACGCCCCCCTGCACTATTTTTGGGGGTGGCAACATCCGAATTCGTATTCCTGGTGCCAATACCTTTCAGAAAAACCAACTGTCATAATTGTATCACAAAAAGCGCACGGAAATTAAAATTTGACCAGTTGCTCCTCCACTAGCGGCTAGTATTTGGTTTTCTTGGCGGGGCGGGACGCTCCCGCGTCCCGTGATAAACAGGTATATCTAAAATATCAAACGTCTTGTTTTATTTAATAAGACGATGATAGTAAATAGCACCTACCTTGTTTCTTACCTTTCAGTGCTTTTTTTTTTTTGTAGTCGGGTTATAATTTTTTAAAACTTTTTTATTTTACTCCACTGTATATTAGCAAATGAATATACATTACAAAATTAAATGTACATAACAAATAATAACAAGTTTAAAAAACTATAACCCGACTACAAAAAAAAAAAGCACTGAAAGGTAAGAAACAAGGTAGGTGCTATTTAATATCATCGTCTTATTAAATAAAACAAGACGTTTGATATCTTAGCTATACCTGTTTATTTAGTTCTACGACTTGAACCCTCTGCAAGTTCCACATTAACAACATAATTCAATTCAAATGCTGTAGTCGTGCGTTGTCAACTACAGAAAGCAAGCATTTAAACTTGATACACAAGCAAACATATTAAATTGATCTATATGTAATGTATACAAGAATGGTAAATTAGGTTATAATGTTATTCTATCAAATTGTTTTTCTGTAATTGACAACGCACGACTACAGCATTTGAATTGAATTATGTTGTTAATGTGGAACTTGCAGAGGGTTCAAGTCGTAGAACTAAATAAACAGGTATAGCTAAGATATCAAACGTCTTGTTTTATTTAATAAGACGATGATATTAAATAGCACCTACCTTGTTTCTTACCTTTCAGTGCTTTTTTTTTTGTAGTCGGGTTATAGTTTTTTAAACTTGTTATTATTTCTTACTTTTTAGAGTTTTTTTGCAGTCGGGTTACAGGTTTTTAAAACTTTTTTATTTTGCCCCACTGTATATTAGCAAATGAATATACATTACAAAATTAAATGTACATAACAAAAAAGTGTGAAAAGTTATTCGGGTAATTAATTTCATGCTAAAATCTAGGTCAGCCTTAAACTGGAAATTCATTGTTGATTGCGACTTTTGTTTGAACTAATTTGAACTAAAACACACTTAGATACGAAAATATCGGTTAAAATCGGTGCTTGTCTAGGAATAATCGATCTTTCCTCTTGTTAAATTCTAGTAAAAAGTAGCCTATGACACTCGAGACTCGAAAACGAATCGATTGGCACGGGTCATTTTCACCATATGCTTACATTTCAAAATTTTTAAGTAATTTTTTTAACTTGCTATTTTCTTTTAGAAATACTAACAGATGTTTAGTCACATATTGTAGGTGTGTAAAAAAGTAACTATTTGTACACTTTGATGAATAATTAAGTATTCAAATACTGTTGTAAAACTGTAAGTTGCAAGGAAAATTGTCGTCCATTACCATACAAAATCAATATGAAATCTCACTTTTAAACTATATCATAGAGCCTAGAACCAACTTCATTTGAAATTATTTGCGCCCTGAAGCTTAAAACGATGTTTGTGATGATTGAAATGTTGATCAAAAACTCTATGGTAACGAATTTGACATTTGGTAACGGATTTGACCAGTAACGGACTTGACATTTCAACCAAAATGTCAAATTATGGCTAGGTTGTCGAATTTAAAAATTGAACTACAATATGCATTTTCTTAGAGTTGTATAATGAACAATATTTAGGAGTAAAAGTTTTAAGTAATTTGTTAAGTTAACTGAATACGTGTTACCATCTTTTAACTTCAATAAATACCTTTTTTAGCTAAAATAATCTTAGGGTAACGGACTTGACAAGAACTTCCGGACAAAATATATTCATACATTTCTTATTGAAATAAAATTACTATTGTCAATATTTATCATGAATACCATATACTAATAGTCAATATATAAAAATAATATGTCGCATTTACTTTTTTTGACCATTAAGTATAGGAAAAAAATAGTTGAACTTGCGAAAATTGGAAATGGACAAGCGATTTTGCCTTGATTCTCATTTTTAAAGACTTATTTAAAAATAAATTTCAATAATTTGTTGAGTGATAGAATTTTTTTGGGGGTATTTCTTGCAGAAAATAATTATTCGCATTGAATTTAAGATATACGTTATGCTTCAAAATCGTCTTTTTAACCTCCGGACAGCAAATGTAAGCAAATTTTGAAAATGACCCGCACCTCATTCATCAAAATCGAATGAATAGTTCAGGAGCTACGGTGGAACATCCTTAACCACAAACAAAGCCAGACTGCTAAAAACATAACCTTTCCTTTAGGCTTTGCCGTAGTCGGGTAAAAAATGTAGCTTACCTTTTAGTCTACTTCTTGAGATTTACGGCACCATAAAACATGTAACATTCGTCAAAGCGCATCAAAGGTTCCGAGCTTTCAAGATTTCATGTAATGTACAAAAATCATGTAATTCAAATGCAACTTTTGCCTATTTAAATACAAGTTTTCACATCACGAGAATCAAGTGTTGTCAAAACAAAAACCTTGAAATTCAAGTTTAACTGGAAAAATGCATGTGCAAAATAATGAATTGACACAAATATTTAATAACTATCTTCTATATATACCAGCGGGTGACCGAGCTCCGCTCGAGGAAAACAGGTGTCGAAGCTAACTCGAAGATTTAAATTTTCAATTGTGATTTATCAAAACATCACATGCCATAAGAAAATTTGTGAAACCATTGGTGAAAAGATAACCGGTTAAAGTGCACCATTGTAAACTATTCTAAACAAAGTTTCGGAAAGGGAATTATTCTATACAAAGATTAAGTTTGAAAAGTCATAGAAAATAAAATGTAAGTGATAATAAAAAAAAACTATACAATTAAAGAAATGGTACAAAGTGAGCAGTGTAAAGATTGAAGTGTGTTGAAGTTCAATATTTTTGACAAATTTATTTAGAAAAACCAAACCCCGTGATTCCTCGTGACCAAAAACCCCAGACCCCCAAGTTTACCGGAGTTAATTAATTCTGGGGCGATTTTTGACTTGGCAACCATTCCTCGTATTACCCCTAACGTGTACCAGGGGACCGAGCCCGCTCGGTTAAAAAAAAAGAGGTTTGTAAACTCGTGTTTTTTTCTAAAGTGCGAAGTACTTATTTAGATGAACTTGAAAAGCATTTTTGACCCTTTGGTTGCAATTACGCATTCAAAACAGCCGTAATTTATTTTAAAAAACACAACCCTATTTAATCCATGCTCACCGTAAAATCACACCTAATTTCATTTCATTTGGCGCCGAAGGCGCGGGAGGATTTGATGCGAATGGATGCAGAGTCTCTGTTCTCCAGTACGCATTTGGTTCCAGTTGGTTTTGACTTTCACTTCACTTCACACTCCAGGTTCTCCCCCCCCGTTCATACCACAACTCGCTTTTTAACCGGGATGGTGCCCTGAAGAACGCTCTGCTCATTTTTAAACCTGGCCCAAGGGCCGAGCAAACCCTTGGCCCAGCACCCCCCAGAGGTTTCGTTTCACTTGGAGGATTTTGTGACCACGAACATTTTTTACGTCCCCCGGCAACCATTAATGAAGACGGTGGATCTTTGATCGGCGGCTAAATGATCGACCCGAGACCCTCCGGTTACGAGTCTGACGACTAACCGATTGGACAACCGCGGCCTTAGGCCCCTATATAGACGAGCCGACGCATCAAAATCACCACTTTGGATCCAGCGCGTGTGTGAAGATTGTCTTTTCTGGCCAGTTATCGCTTTTTGGTAACTTTTTACGTAAATTTAACAAAGCTTGGCAATGTCCCGAAACTTTACTCTGGTAACCCTATTTCCTCAACAATAAAAAATGAAGTGAAAGTTTATGAGTTGGATCCAAAGTGGTGAAACTTAAGCTTGATGCGTCGGCCTGTCTATATAGCGGCTCTACCGCTGCCCATACCCAATTCTAACTTTATTTTGATCGATCTCTTTTAAATTTCAAAAGCAATAACAATTCTAACATGTTGCCAAAAATTATTTGCCAAATACCATAAAAACATAAATTTACGCTGATGGGATTAAATATGAAATCCATTGTTAGCACGCGGTTGCTATGAAACGGTAACAATAAGAGAAATCATAAAGAAAATGGCGTAGTAAGAAATCTTCTCAAACATTTAATGAATCCTATCTGTAACTCCGAACTTTTCGACCGTAGCGCTTCAAAACCGGTGCCAATCGATTCCCCGTGGCCAAAAACCCCAGACCCCCAAGTTTACCGGAGTTTATTAATTCCGGGGCGATTTTCGACTTGACAAACATCTCTCGTATTATAGTATAGGATATTGCTTGCAACTAATTTCATGCTAAAATCTCGGTAAGCCTTACACTGGAAATTCATTGTTGAACACACTTAGCTCCGAAAATATCGGTAAAAATCGGTGCTTGTCTAGGAATAATCGATCTTTCCTCTTGTTAAATTCTAAGAAAAAGTAGCCTATGACACTCGAGACTCGAAAACGAATCGATTGGTACCTCATTCATCAAAATCAAATGAATAGTTTAGGAGCTACGGTGGAACATCCTTAACCACAAACATAGCCAGACTGATAAAAACATAACCCTTCCTTTAGGCTTTGCCGTAGTCGGGTAAAAAGTATGAAAAGTTATTTGGGTAATTTTTATTGAGCAGTGTCAAAACTTCTCAGCCTTTCCAATTCCCTCAAAGACGCTGAATCATGAGGGTTGCTTAAAAGTTTCCGTGGGTCCAGATCGCTTATAAATAAACCCTCAAGTAGTCCCCCTAAGTAGTCGGGTTTTGTAGTCTGGTTTAGATACTTTTCTAAGTGTTTTAGTTCCAGGTACCTATTTCATGCTAAATATAGTATAATTTCATGGTATAGTATAATTCAAAAATTAGTATAATTTCATGCTAAAATCTAGGTCAGCCTTAAACTGGAAATTCATTGTTGATTGCGACTTTTGTTTGAACTAAAACACAGTTAGGTTCGAAAATATCGGTTAAAAATCGGTGCTTGTCTAGGAATAATCGATCTTTCCTCTTGTTAAATTCTAGTAAAAAGTAGCCTATGACACTCGAGACTCGAAAACGAATCGATTGGCACCTCATTCATCAAAATCGAATGAATAGTTTAGGAGCTACGGTGGAACATCCTTAACCACAAACATAGCCAGACTGCTAAAAACATAACCCTTCCTTTAGGCTTTGCCGTAGTCGGGTAAAAAGTAGTCATTTATGTATATAGATAATGAAGTGTAAATGGCTAGTACATGACTCATTTATGAAAGGATTTTAAATATTTTGATCACTTTGTGTAACAGAGTGGACAAATGAGCCTTTATAGAACAGTTAAAATCACAGAACAAGCATAAAATGGAATAAACAGCCTAAAACTGTAAGTCTGTCTCCAATTTCAAGAAAAAAAATATATTTTTTCATCATTAATACGACTGTATCACAGTGGACATCCAACAGTTCAAATTATTTATCATAAGAAAAGAATTAGGCTCACCCTGGTTGCTGACTACTTAATTCAATGTAGCAAGCTATTTATGGCAGTTATACTATTAAGGCCCCTATATAGACGAGCCAACACATCAAGATTAAGTTTCACCACTTTGGATCCAGAGCGTGTTTGAGCGATTCATTGGTTGCCTTTTTTGGTCAGTAATCGCGTTTTGGTAATTTTTTACTGTGAGAAATTATTAGCGGCACGTGGATTTGGCAAAGCTTAGCAATGTGCCAAAACTTTTTTCTGGTAACCCTATTCCGCAACAATGATAAATTGAAAGTAAAAGTAAATGAATTGGATCCAAAGTGGTGAAACTTAATCTTGATGCGTCGGCCTGTCTATATAGCGGCTCTAATATATACTAGTTATATTGTGGACCCTTGTTTCTAAAAAGGCCCAAACGGCTTGATTGAAATTTAAATTTTCCCTCGGAACTATTTTTTCTCATTTTTATGAGTCATGTGATGAATATGCGAAAATTGAAGTCAATTAAATCATACAAATGCGAAATATTACTCCATGAACCTTAGTGTAATCTTATTTGGTGCACTTACTTTATACAGTACGCGTTCTTAGCAACAATCTTACTAAACCATGCATTTGAATATGGGTGATTCTACGATCAATGCGTTTTTACTTTCTTCTATATCTAATATATAGAAGAAAGTATTGGTTTCGTGAAAATTTTCGAATGTCGAATTTTGACGGATTTGCACGTTTTGAGGTGCGCTGAGTCCATTTCGACCATTTTTGGAAAATGTCTGTCTGTGTGTCTGTCTGTGTGTCTGTCTGTCTGTGTGTGAGTCTGTATGTGTGTGACCAGTTTTTGTGGCCGCGCTAGAGAAAAAACTACTGCATGAAATCGATCAAAAATTTTTGCACATATGTACCACCATGTGAACTGGTGCACCTGACTTTGTTTAGCGAATTCCTCCAAGGGGGGTGGAGCAATCGCACGTGCTCTGCGCGGGGGCGATTGCTATATCTCAGGAAGTAAAAGGCGGAATCAAACGAAAATTGGTCCATAGGTAGACCCTACTGAGTACAGGTGCTGATTCAATTTGTTTGTCAATATCTTGAAGGGGGGTGGAGCAATCGCACGTGTTCTGCGCGGGGGTGATTGCTATATCTCAAGAAGTAATCGGCGGAATCAAACGAAAATTGGTTTGTAGGTAGACCCTACTGAGTACAGGAGCTGATTCAATTTGTTTGTCAATATCTCGAAGGGGGGTGGAGCAATCGCACGTGTTCTGCGCGGGGGTGACTGCTATATCTCAGGAAGTTACCGGCGGAATCAAACGAAAATTGGTCCATAGGTAGACCCTACTGAGTACAGGTGTTGATTCGATTTGTTCGTCAATATCTCGAAGGGGGGGTGGAGCAATCGCACGTGTTCTGCACGGGGGTGACTGCTATATCTTAGAAAGTAACCGGCAGAATCAAACGAAAATTGGTCCATAGGTAGACCCTATTGAGTACAGGTGCTGATTCAATTTGTGTGTCAATATCTCAAAGGGGGGTGGAGCAATCAAAAGTGCTTATTTTGTCATTGCACCTACTGTATCTCGGGAAATATTGCTGCGATTTGAATGAAATTTGGAATAACACTAACCCAATATGGAAACAAGCATCGAATAAATTTTGGCGCCAATCGCCCCAGGGGAGGGTGGGGTGATTTTTGCGCTTAGTCAACAATGCGAAAAATTAATTCATTAAAAAATCGCTTTCACGCTATTTAATTATCAAAACAGCTGAAAACTTTCAATGATTTGAAATTTTTAACTGTTGCCAATTTCTTTTGACTAACAAATAAAATGTTTGCAATTAATCTAAACAAGGCTTTTGTAATGATTTCCCATTTCGCTCATTGATTCTGCATTTGCAGGGTTATTACGATAATTGGGAAATTGGTGCTGTTTCCAATTATTCGGGAGAGTACGTATTTTATTTTGTAACTGGAATTCATAAGATAGATATAGAAGAAAGTTTCGTGACGGCCACGACAGCTAGTTTGTATCCCCAAAGAAAAAATAATCTGTTTAATTTCAAACTCATTATATCACTAGAGGCTGCTACTTTTAGAATTGTAGTGGTAGAGGCCAAACAAAATTCCAATTTTTGGGGGTTTTATCGATACCAGGGGAAAATGCGTTGCCAGAGTAGTGATACTATTCCCAGAATTCTGGTTTGATTTACTATTATTTCTCTTATTTTTCGGTGTAACATCAGAGTGTGGACTCATTTCTATAAGACTTGCATCCAATTTTTTTTTTAATTGTAATTAAATAAAAAAAATCAATCTTGAAAGTACGGCATGTTGCATACAAGTCGCACCGCAGATCCTTGATAAAAATACTTCCCGCATTATATAAGTTTATTCAAATTACATTCACAGGTGCAATTAGGATTAAAAACGAAATATTTTTTGTTTGTAATGTATTTTTAGTGTATATTTACCTTTTTAAAAAACTAAAATGCCAGGGGAGTGACGCCAGAGATGTGACAAAATCACACATAACCTATAAAAAGAACTTCAGGCTTTCTTCTTACCAGAACTTCACGTAATCCGTGATGTCATTATACATCTCCCCAAAAACAACAGTGTTGTAAAAAAATCCCCCGCCAAGAAAACCTTAAATACTCAGCCTTAAAAAGTTATGATATCGAGTTTTGCCGCCAAGTTTGTGCCGAACTACAACTAACCTGTATGTATAGTTCTTTTAAATTGTTTTCAGTTTTGCCAGGCGGGAAGCTTTGTCTTGTGAGGTGGTAGCTTAATGAGTAAAAACTTCCCGCCTGGCAGGACTGAAAACAATTTAAAAGAACTATACATACAGGTTAGTTGTAGTTTGGCACAAACTTGGC
>JAXGGA010020923.1:0-17436 GCA_038373865.1 Uloborus plumipes | reverse complement strand
TTATATGTTTTGGGAAAAGGGTTAGTTTATACCACAAAAAACTCATCTAATATTATGAAAATAATTAAATTTGCATTAAGTGATGATTTTTTGGCGTCAAAATAAATGAGATTTTTCAGTCAACTTCGCGGCTCCATATCTCTAAAACTAGAACGATATCACTTATAAAAATTTTGCTACATATTTAATCCTATAAGAAGGTTATCCAGTTAAATTTTTGTAGATTTTCATTCAGTCTCTTTTCAGATATTAAATCTCAAAGTTACCATTTTTTCTCCAAACTGCCAAGTTTGACAAATTATATAAAAAAAAGGACTGTCTTCAAATGTTTCACACTACTTCTGGGAAGTCCTATGAGATATCTATTCAAGGGAAAAAAAGTAAGGGTGAGTCTTAATTCCCTCTACTAATATTTTTATGCCAAAAATGTAAAATTTCACACAAAAAATCTTATTTTTAAGCCAATTTTACACAAATTTGTTACTAATTATCAGAAAAATAACTGGTATAGAAATTTAGATCATTTTTTGCTCAATCAAGTGGTTTTTAAATCATTTTGATATATTTATTAATAAAAAAGTTATAAGCATCTTCAAAAAGTACACTTTTCACGAAAAGTCGCTTTCGCAGCTACTGAAAAGTGATTGTCAAAAAAAATTCTGAAGGTTTAAAATTTTTTAAACCATTGTTTCATGCTCCCAATATAACAGTTAATTAACAGGCAAAAAGTTTTGAAAATCAAAAATAGTGAGCAACATGGTCTGTATGATCTCAAATGGATTGACACTATAACAAGGCAGGGTTAATTTGAACTGTTGGATGTCCACTCTGTTACAGTCGATTTCATGATGTATATATGGGCGATTCTATGTAAACTTGTCATTTTTCATACGAAATCAGTCCGGGCACGGTCTTTTGAAATGTTCGTATAATTATAATACTATTGCTCAGAAAATGAATCTATTACTTTGGTTTGAAAGAGGGCCAATTGAAGTTTGTGTTTCTCTGATAAATCATGATAGGGGGTAAGTCCCCCGCCTAGTATAACTAGGCAGGGGACTGTGCCAGGTGACTGTGTTTTTGCTCTTTGTTGCGTAATATCTGCCAAACTATTGGAACATAATTAGGTACGAGACTACCTATAAATTTAGGCACACATCGTGGACATAATAAATAATATGTTTTATAATTAAATTAATTGACATTAATAAAATCACTTCCTAGAGGACTGTTTTCGCAACGACCCTGATGCATACTTTCATCACAAATGTGGCTCTCAAACTAAGCAAAGTAGCGTTTCAACTCACCGTTCTCGGCGATTTCGGCAAATTCACACTGATTACTTTAAACTTCATGCCAAAAAGAACTTGTAGAACCAGAAAGTTATAGATTTTTCGTATTACAGCTTTGAATTTGTTGCAGATGACTGTTTGAAAAAACTCTGGACAGAATTTACATCGCAATTTTTTGTTTTAGAAATACGTAATTATACCTTATTTCATAAGAAACTAGCTGTCGTGGCCGTCACGAAACTTTCTTCTATATCTATCTTATGAATTCCGGTTACAAAATAAAATACGTACTCGCCCGAGTAATTGGAGACAGCTACAATTTCCCAATTTTCGTAATAACCCTGCAAATGCAGAATCAATGAGCGAAATTGGAAATCATTGCAAAAGCCTTGTTTAGATTAATTGCAAACATTTTATTTGTTAGTAAAAAGAAATTGGCAACAGTTAAAAATTTCAAATCATTGAAAGTTTTCAGCTGTTTTGATAATTAAATGGCGTGAAAGCGATTTTTTAATGAATTAATTTTTCGCATTGTTGACTAAGCGCAAAAATCACCCCACCCTCCCCCCGGGGCGATTGGCGCCAAAATTTAATCGATGCTTGCTTCCATATTGGGTTAGTGTTATTCCAAATTTCATTCAAATCGCAGCAATATTTCCCGAGATACAGTAAGTGCAATGACAAAATAAGCACTTTTGATTGCTCCACCCCTCTTTGAGATATTGACACACAAATTGAATCAGCACCTGTACTCAATAGGGTCTACCTATGGACCAATTTTCGTTTGATTCCGCCGGTTACTTCCTGAGATATAGCAGTCACTCTCGCGCAGAACACGTGTGCGATTGCTCCACCCCCTTCGAGATATTGACAAACAAATTAAATCAGCACCTGTACTCAGTAGGGTCTACCTATGGACCAATTTTCGTTTGATTTCGCCGGTTACTTCCTGAGATATAGCAGTCACCCCCGCGTAGAACACGTGCGATTGCTCCACCCCCTTCGAGATATTGACGAACAAATTGAATCAGCACCTGTACGCAGTAGGGTCTACCTATGGACCAATTTTCGTTTGATTCTGCCGGTTACTTCTTGAGATATAGCAATCACCCCCGCGCAGAACACGTGCGATTTCTCCACCCCCCTTGGAGGAATTCGCTAAACAAAGTCAGGTGCACCAGTTCACATGGTGGTACATATGTGCAAAAATTTTTGTTCGATTTCATTCAGTAGTTTTTGGCTCTAGCGCGGCCACAAAAACTGGTCACACACATACAGACTCACACACACACAGACATACACACAGACACACACACAGACAGACAGACATTTTCCAAAAATGGTCGAAATGGACTCAGCGCACCTCAAAACGTGCAAATCCGTCAAAATTCGACATTCGAAAATTTTCACGAAACCAATACTTTCTTCTATATATTAGATATAGAAGAAAGTAAAAATAGCTTCATTATTATATTTTTAGATATTAATTGCCAAATTTATGTAGTGTTAATAGGTTTTTTGACATACTATCTTTAACAGTTAGACTATGGGATTGGGACAGTCAGGGAACTGTGTTTTTGGCGCTTAGATAATTTCTAGAAAAAAAAATTAAATTGTTATCACTCCAAATACAATTGGGCCACAAAGTATTAATGCTTTACTTATATTAAGAGCGATAATTATATTATTACACTTTATTATTTTTAAAATACTCAGTCCGGACAGCAAATTACCAGTTTACAGAGAATCGCCCTAAAATATTTCTTCTAAATCAGGAAGTAGATTAATCCAATCTACCTCAATACGATAGTTTCAGTGGCAAAAAGGGGAGGATAAAATGTCAAAAATACAATTAATTAGTACTTATAGACGCTTTTGGGGAACTGGTAAAACAGAAATGAAATTTTCTACTTCACACATAAGTTAAACGAGAGCAACCTAAGACTTTTGAGCAGTTAAAATATCAAGTCAATGTTGAAAATGTTGTAATAATGCAGCTTTATTTTTCTTAAAATGCTGCAATTTTACAGCAAAATGAGATTTAATCCGCACATTGGGCATATGCCCAAGCCATAGTTTTTTCAGCTCAGGCAATTTCCAAAGAAACCGCTAAAGTTTTGCCATAATTTCTGATACTTTAGATCACACTAAAATCACTGTACATAAATTAGTAAGTTACCTTTTGATTATACACTGCTCGACATTGAAAATGCAACACCAAGAAGGAGTGGTCAGAAATTGATGAAATTTGGTAAGAAGACAGAGACAGCATGGAACAATAAGTGATATTTATTTCAAAATAAATAACCAAAATTGAGAGGGAGGACGGCGTCGGCTCAGTAAGAAGTAGGACCACCGCGAACAGCGATGCACGAAGAAACACGTCTAGGCATGGAATCAATAAGCCTGCGGATGGTGACCTGAGGGATGGCACTCCATTTCCTTTCAACCATTTGCCACAGTTCGTCCTCTGAACGAGGCAGTGACAGGTTCTGCAAACGGCGTCCAATCACGTCCCACACATGTTCGATTAGTGACAAGTCAGGAGAGTATGGTGGCCAGGAAAGCATCTGTACACCTCGTAGAGCATGTTGGCTGATTCGAGCACTGTGAGGCCGGGCGTTATCCTGTTGAAAAATTGCATTTGGCAGACCCTGAAGGTAGGGGATTGCCACCGGCCGCAGTACATTATCTACATATCGTTGGGCCGTCATAGTGCCCCGAATACGAACTAGAGGTGATACGGAATTGTATGCAATAGCGCCCCAAACCATTATGCCACGTTGTCGCGCTGTGGGGCGTTCCACACTTACTGCCGGATTCGATCTTTCTCCACGTCGACGCCACACACGTATGCGATAACTATCGCTGGACAAACAGAAGCGGGATTCATCTGAGAACACTACGGTTTGCCATTCTGCCATCCACGTTGCTCTGGTCCGGCACCATTCCAAACGTTGGAGTCTGTGCTGTGAGGTCAATGGCAGTCTTCTTAGCGGGCGCCGTGATTGCAGGCCACGTGCAACCAGTCGACGGGAAATGGTTCTGGTAGACACAGGAACATCCAGGGTACCTTGCACGTGCTGCAGAATCGACGTACAAGTGACTTGCGGGTCCGCCACAGCTTGTCGTTGAATCCTTCGATCCAAGCGGTCTGACGTCACTCTGGCTGCACCTGCACCCCTCAATGTGGCTACATTTCCTCTTTCCAACCACCTCCGACACAGCCGATGCACAGTGCTTGCATCCATGTGGGTATCAGCTGCAATTTGACGTATGGACCAACCTCCCCTTTTCAGTCCGATCACCATACCTCTTGTAAAGTCGTCTATATGCTGGAAGTGTCTTCGTTGAGGACGGCGTGGCATTTCCTCCTATCACACGTATCCTTCGAGACAAAAACCAAATTTCTCCGATAATTAGTCTGGCAGAAAAACCAACATGAACATAGCCCACTTTTCAACTTCATTCTCTTATATCTTACTTCACGTGCGTCGGAGAGCTGCGCATTTCATATCATTTGCATAACTCAGTGACGTGCGTCTACGGTAAAATTTGCATGAATTTCTGACTACTCCTTCTTGGTGTTGCATTTTCAATGTCGAGCAGTGTATTTTAAAGCCAACTACACAAATATTCAAATATTCTCAGATGGGCCCTGTTCAGAATTTTAACAAAGATATTTATTTTGCAACTTTTATTTATTTGAACAGAAGTGCGACGTGAAATTAATATGGGATTTCTTCGCAACGTTCCATTGGAAAGGGTTTGTCGGTGGCATAGGTGGTACAACAAAAAGAACTGTCAAGAGGAATGTAAAAGCAGTAAAGGTGTTCATCAGTACATCACGAGAGTATGCATTTGTGGCTTCGTCATTAATTAAAGACGTGCATGTACACTACAAATCATCTGAAGAAATTATGCAGGATTCCGCAACTTTGCTCCAATATTTGGAAAAAAATCCTTGTAGTTCTAAGTATTCAAAAAGCAATTTCCACCAATGAAATTTGTATTTCAGAAACTTCTTCTTCAAAAACATTTAAGACTTATGTTGTTACAGTACATGTATATATCCGACGAATTTGAAGATATGGATTTTATTTCAAATCTTAAAGTGAATGACTGGGTTATCATTCTGTATGAGTCAGTTCGTCCCATACCCAGGATGCATTACTCAATTAAATCATGAAGAGAACGAAGTCTCTGTGATGCATAGGGCAGAAGGTCACTTTAAATGGCCAAAGGAAGCAGGGTAAAATTTTGTGTTTGAAAGAAAATATTATTTAAAAAAAAATTCTGCCTATCCCAATTGGAAGTCAGAGACAATTTACGTTTAATGAAAATATTTAAAGTGTAATATAGAAAAATATCTCATGAAATGTCCGTTACCATATTATTCAATATTCGAACAAAAATAAATTAATTTAACTTGGTACTTAAAACTTTTATTTACGTCCGACACCATGTAGTTTTGTACATATTACGTCCGACACCAATACCAAATTCCATATTTCAAGTCTTAATACTTCTGAAATCGAAATTTTTTTTCTGTGTTATTTATCTTTCATCATTGTTCTTTGGCATAAAAGTAGTTACAATGTTACAGATTAAGCCATTGACCTGAATCTTAGATTTTAGTTAAGCAAGTCTCATTTTTCAGATTCAGCTCATACGTCCGACACCATAAATTAAAAAATTTTTTGTTTAAATAAAAGGTTTTATCAGTAATTCTTTTTATGGTTAATAATTCTACATACATGGGAAAGTATGTAAAAAAATATTTTGGTTCAAAATTGTATACCAGCAAAATTTATTGTTTTTTAAAGTAAATTTCATGCAATTCTTACGTCCGACACCGTGGAACTGCCCCAATATGTCGCAAAAACGTTTGACTCACCTCCTTCTGCTGAACATACACGAATCTCGTACTGCCAAACTGAATCTAGATTCCATTTGCAGGAAATTTATATGCAAAACCGCTTAAAAAAAAAAAAAAAAAAAAAGGCGTATTTGGCATGTAAATATATCTGGATTTTATTTTCCCCGAAGAAATTAGGAAATATGGAATAAAAAAAAAGTTTGTGCTCCATTGGTTGTTATTTTTTTTCGTTTGCCCCCCCCCCTCCCCCTCAATTTCCAAAACAATGGCACGTCCCTGTTGAACCCTGTTCTTTACTACGGAAAGTTCCTATTTACTGAATGGGCGATTTAACTCCTGTTCTCATTTGTTTCGTGATATAAAAGCCTTTGTTTTGAGTTAATAATAAAACAATTCTACTTCTGACAGAGCACGAGTTCGTAATATGTCATCCACATTGATTATAGTGGCAGGAATTTCGTTGTAAAAATGTACAGAATAAAGAAGTTCGAAACAAGTGCACCAAAAGCCAATGTTTATTAACATCGGTGTGATGTACAAGTGTACATTGTACACTATGTGTAACATGCAAGCCTGTTGCGTGGTTTTAAGCATAGGGCTGATACATTGCACAAAAACAGGTGAGTGCGGGATCATTCCACACAAGTGATTACTTTCACAACAATTTGGCTGAAAATATATGACATGTTGTGACTGGTTGCATCGACGGGCAAAAGTGCTATTAAATGCCCCATTTAGAGAAAAATGTATTGTTATTTTTTGTTTTTAACTTTTATCAGTTTGGTTTCTCTAACTCTGTTTTATTTTATTTGATTTTTTATTCCTTCAAATGGAAATTCCTAACCAAAACCAAGCAAGCCAAGAATGCTCCCTTTTAAAGCTGGGAAGATCACCGTCGCCTCCCGTTATCTTCGTTCGGAAATTGTGGAAATTTTAAATAGATTGAACTAGAGCGGATAAGAAATTTTTTAAGGCAGATCCGTCGAAGGACGGAACTATGTTTTGTCAATCAAATTGGCTGATTTCTGCCCATTGGCTGAAGAATCACATGTATGTAATAAGGTACAGCGCTGTATTATTAATAATTGTATTCGAATGTTTATTAAAGTAGCTGTCATCAAAAAAATGAAAAGAACTCTGCTTTTGATTGTAGTTATTGATTTTTCCTTTTTTCAAATCTAATTTTGACATTTCGCTTTATAAGCAACTCGGATAATCTCAAGTCTTGGATCTCTTAGGTTCGGATTTATGAGGTTTCTATGCAGTTTGTTTTTGATAAAATGATTAATACATTAGCCCCTCGTTATATCGCTCATTCGGATATATCGCTCTTTTTTTTCGTCTCCCACAAAAAAAATAATAATACTAATAGTTCGAAACCATTTTTGAGAAAATATGTAATGTGCTCAGAAAAGGTCTCTTTCTCATTTATTTTGTCATCAATGAACAAAACGAAGGTTCTTCTATTCTTCTGAATTCGCTGAAAAGAAGCAGCAAATTCCTATCACCCAAACTTGCATACTGTAGAGACAGTTTGGAAACTACTGGACACTTTCTTTTGTATTGATAGTGATACAATGAGTGAAACGCATCTAGTAAGAGTCAAGAAAACACACGCCTCTTCTTTGACTGCCTTTTAGTGTAGAAAAGATTTGTTCTTGGTTGAACGAATTAGGATTTATGTATGTGCACGTACTTGCATGCTGGATAGAAAACTATTTTTAATGACCTCGGTTATATCGCGCTTTCGGATACATCGCGCTTTTTTCTTGTCCCCCGAAAGGCGCGATATAACGAGGGGTTACTGTAGTAAAAAAATGCATGAAATGCTATAAATCAATAGATACCGTAAAGTCGGGTTACTTGGACCCTAGGGGGTTACTTGAGCCCATTACAGTAAAATGATAAAATCTAGGTTTGGTACTTATTAGTTGAAGACTTGCACGTAGTTCCTCGTTTCTCCTCTAGGTAGAAGCACTTTGCAGTCTCTAATGCTACTACCAAACCCAGATTTTATCATTTTACTGTGGGCTCAAGTAACCTCCTTGTGGGTCCAAGTAACCCGATTTTACGGTATTTAAAAAAATAAGTAACTAGAAACTAACATTGTGGCTATTCGGGCAGCTCATAGTTTATGTAATTCATATTGATCACAAATAAAATTCAAGCACTTTGCAAGAAATTTATTATTTTTAAAGACAGTTAAACCTGGAACATTTAAAATTAAAGCACTTCATTTGCACTTTCCAGTCTGTGAAATTTTAATACTTTTACAGGTATCTTAAGAGAATTGTTCTAGTTTTGTAAGAAACATCCTTTTTAAATTAAAAAAAAAAAAAAAAAACTTGGATTCCTCTTTTCTACACGATTTTTACATTACAAATAGTGCAGAAAATGAAAAGGAAAAGAAGTGGTGTAGTCAGGGTAGGCAGGTTTATGTCAAGGCAGTAAAAACCTCTGGTAGAAACCAGTTAAAACCGGCACGGCAAAAACCCCCTTCGGCCAGTTTTTTGGCGGGCTGTGGTGGCCCGATCGGTAAGGCATCGGACTCATGTCCGGAGGGACCCGGGTTCGATCCCAGCCGATCAAAGATCCACCGTCTTGATTAATGGTGGCTGGGAGGCGTTAAAAATGTCGTGGCCACAAAGTCCTCCAAGTGAAACGATATCTCTGGGGGTGCTGGTCCTAGGGTTTGCTCGACCCTAGGTTCTGGTTCAAAATTAAGAACTGAGCGCTCTTCAGGACCCTATCCCTGTTAAACCACGAAGCTGTGGTAGGTACGGGGGACCCTGGAGGTGTGAAATGTGAAATGCCACTTTTTTTGCAGAAACCAGAGTACAATTTATTTACAATGTTATTGCCATTCTAAATCAAATGTTACATTGCTTGCACTCTGCAGTAGCTATAGCAATACATAAGTTTGGATGCAGGTTCAAAACCTAAACAATTTCTCAATTTATTGTGCACCAATAAGAAATTTGCAATGATTCGCTCAAGCATAGCAGATCTTGTTGGCATTGTTGTCAAGAAACAGGCATTGAAAGTAGCTTTATTCAGTTACGTCAAGAGTAATATGACAAGTTTTTGATTTGCAGAGATTAATAAAAATAAAAGCCAAGAATAAGTATTTGTTTCATATGGATATTTAATAGTCTATCCGATACATTTAATGTTAATAAAATATATTTACAGACAACAAACTGAAAAGTTTGTAAGTTACGGGTCAATCCATGTGAGATCATACAGACCATGTTGCTCACTATTTTTGATTTTTTAAACTTTTTGCCTGTTAATTAACTGTTATATTGGGAGCATGAAACAATGGTTTAAAAAATTTTAAACCTTCAGAATTTTTTTTGGCAAGCACTTTTCAGTAGCTGCGGAAGCGACTTTTCGTGAAAAGAGTACTTTGTGAAGATGCTTATAACTTTTTTATTTATAAATATATCAAAATGATTTAAAAACCACTTGATTGAGCAAAAAAGAATCTAAATTTGTACACCAGTTATTTTTCTGATAATTAGTAACAAATTTGTGTAAAATTGGCTTAAAAATAAGATTTTTTGTGTGAAATTTTACATTTTTGGTATAAAAATATTAGTAGAAGGAATTAAGACTCACCCTTACTTTTTTTCCCTTGAATAGATATCTCATAGGACTATTCCCAGAAGTAGTGTGGAACATTTGAAGACAGTCCTTTTTTTTATATAATTTGTCAAACTTGGCATTTTGGAGAAAAAATGCTAACTTTGAGATTTAATATCTGAAAAGGGACTGAATGAAAATCTACAAAAATTTAACTGGATAACCTTCTTATAGTAGTAAATATGTAGAAAAATTGTTATGAGTGATATCGTTCTAGTTTTAGAGATATGGAGCCGCGAAGTTGACTGAAAAATCTCATTTATTTTGACGCCAAAAAATCATCACATAATGCAAAATTAATTATTCTCATAATATTAGATGAGTTTTTTGTGGTATAAACTAACCCTTTTACCAAAACATATAATATTTAAATTTATTTTCCATTTACAGAAAGAAATAATTTAGATATTATGCTTTTATAAATGCATTTTTTTTTACGTGTTAGTCATAAAAACATGATTTTCCTAAAGCGGTCTTTATGCATCTAGTGAGCAAAGAACAATTATAGTTTTAATCTAACCTACAACTCTTCATTCATTTTTAAAAGTTTAAAGCGTTAAAACCCCCTTACAGCACCAAAAAGTCGCTCAAAATCCGAATTTAAGCTCTAGATCCTGCCATTTTCCGTGAGACTGCGTCTGTATAACAGCAGAAAATGGCGGACGTATTTTTGCGGAAAAGGGTAGGATCTAGAGCAGTGTTTCCCAACCTTTTCAAGCTCATCACCCCCTTCAAGATGCTGACTGACACCTATTGCCCCCCCCCTTCTTTTTTCTTCCTCGAAAAAACCATAATTTGGAGCAAGTGAACATCTATAATATTAAAAATATAAGTACCTAACTTAAATTTGAAGTAAAATGTAAGCAATAAAGATACTATGACTAATCACTTTTAAACTAAAAATATTAATGAATAAATAAAATACCTTTATTTTTTTTCTTTCACGAAGCGAACTGATACGTATAATCATTTGAAGGGAAACATTTAACTAAGATCATTGATGTACTTATCAAAAAACAGAAGTACATTTTTCAAGAAATTATTTTCTTTTGTTCGCTGGAATCTGGGTAATTAAAATCATTGAAATAAAAAATTGGAAGGAAAATAAATTGAAAATCCGAAAATTCATAAAATTGACAGTGAATGATAAAATATTCACTAAGGTTAATCCGAGGTGCAAAGAGGAAGCGCTTGAACTTCAATTTGTTTCTTTCTTAACGTGTAATTAATTGTCTGAACTCTGAACAAGCGGTTTCGTACATATTTACAATTTCGGTTTTCGTTACCCTTTTTTACTGCTATTTTCTCTTCTAAATACACATCGCCCGTTAAGAATTTACCGCTTCTTTAGGTATTTATATTTTTAACATTATAGATGTTCACTTGCTCCAAATTATGGTTTTATCGAGGAAGAAAAAAGAAGGGGGAGGGGGTGGCGATAGGTGTCAGTCAGCATCTTGAAGGGGGTGATGAGCTTGAAAAGGTTGGGAAACACTGCTCTAGATCCTACCCTTTTTCGCGAAAATACGTCCGCCATTTTCTGCTGTTATGCAGACGCAGTCTCTCAGAAAATGGCAGGATCTAGAGCTTAAATTCGGATTTTGAGTGACTTTTTGGTGCTGTAGGGGGGTTTTAACGCTTTAAACTTTTAAAAATGAATGAAGAGTTGTAGGTTAGATTAAAACTATAATTGTCCTTTGCTTACTAGATGCATAAAGACCGTGAAAGCACAGCTTTAGAGTGGAAAATCATGTTTTTATGACTAACACGTAGAAAAAATGTATTTATAAAAGCATAATAGCTAAATTATTTCTTTCTGTAAATGGAAAATAAATTTAAATATTATATGTTTTGGTAAAAGGGTTAGTTTATACCAGTGGTTCTCAACGGGGGCGGTACCGCCCCCTGTGGGCGGTGGGAAGGTGCTGAGGGGCAGTGAACATGTTTTGGGCAGTAGGGGGGCGGTGGGTATATTTTGGGCGATAGGGGGGCGGTGAGAAAATTTGGGGTCAGAGGACGATAAATGTATTAAAATTTAATTTTAATTTTAAAAATTAAAATTAAATGTATTAAATCACGAATCCAACTTGAATCAGTAAAGCCAACCATAAATCAACTTATACGCTCTGGATTCTCTAACCTTATTTTTTGATATTTTGTATCCGACAACCTTGAGAGGCAATCAGGGCTGCACATTTTGGCTAATATTAGTCAATTTGGCTGTTTTCGATCACACATAGCTAGATGAAATTCAAAAGCATTAGCCACACCATCCTTTGTTTATTTTTTAGCCGAATTGTTGATTGATTCTTTCTACTATTACAACGTTATTTCAAATAGCTTCATATATTTTTTTAGTAATGGCATCTATTTTTTACTTAGCAATTATTATGCATGTAAAAAATACCGCACTTTATCTGTAGGTGAAAATGGTCCTATTAAGTTCCCAAGTTTTAGTTGGATACTGTGATTGTTGCTAAATGAAACTGGTTTTCAGACTCAACCATTATCAAAATTAGAATACCAGATTTTAATGTTTATTGCCAAAATTTAATGGAGAATTCAAAATCTTGCGAAAAAAATTCACAATTGAAGGGGGCAAGTGGATAAATGTGATATGTGACAATTTTGGACAAAACATACTTTTTACCATGAATGAAGGTCATAAGGTAATTTTTTTTTTGAAAACTTCTTGTAGAAATTTAAAAAATTGTCGCATATCACCTTTATTCACTTGCCCCTTCAATTGTGTTTGTGAGTGAACACAGTTGAACACACACTAATTTGAATTCGCGTAAATCGGCGAAATTCAAAAGTCGCATATCACTTTTATCCACTTGCCCCTTCAATTGCATTCGAGTGTTTCCCAGAAGTAGCGTTTTAGGCAGAACATAAAACGTCATCGATTTTGTTCTTCGTCTTTTTTTTAAATACTTTTGTAATTTTCTGTCACCATGTTCTCTTAAGTTAGCTTAGTACCCTATAGGAAAGTAAGTCTCCCTCAAAGATATTCAAAATATTTTGATGACGCGGGTATTCGTGCAAGTTGGTTATTTTCCTTGGTTTCGTTATTTTCCTAAATTTTTACGTGGCACTCGTATTGCAATGCTTAAAGTGCCGCCCACCCAGTTGTACTGTTTGGTTTGATCTCAGTATTTTCACTTTGGGTTTGGCTCATTTCATTCATTTACTTTTATAGTTTATTTTTTTGTGAAATCTCCTTTGATAATGCTCACGTTTACTGCCGACATCAGTCTTTGCATAAAGACTTCTCTAAGCGCTTTGAGGATATTTTCCCTCTGAACGTTCCTCAATGGTCATGAGCCCTTTTGAAAACATTGAGGCACCAGGTGCTCAGTATCAGGAAGAATTGGTTGCACTTTCAACCAATGAAATTTTGAAAGCTGGTTTCCAGAATGTTAACAATGTTGCAGGATTTTGGCTGCAAGGAAACATTAGTAGTCTTTATCCTGTACTGTGGGCTATTGTCGAATTTTTTTTAATTACCTTCCCCTCTTCCTACCTCGTCGAACGAGGATTCAGTGTTGTCACCGACCTAGTTACAAAAAAGAGAAATCGACTCCAAATGGACCCATTAAATGCGCCTTCACCTTGCAGAAAATATTAAGCCGAGAGAGGAAACTGGCTGTGAGCCACCAAGCACAAACATTTCTCTTACTTATATTTCTGAGTGTTCCTTTTATATTTTGATTTAAAAAAAAAAAAGCTTTGCATGTTTATTTTCATTTCATTTCATTATTTCCTTCATATTTTGAGTGAAAATTTCTTTTTACTTGTTTATTTTTATTCTATTTCATTTTATTTTGTTATTCTTTTGAAAGCAAAATATTTTTAAGCCTAGTTTTTTTTTATTTCTAAATTCGTCATTTTAATTCTATATATAACAATGTCTACCAAGCAAAAATATATCTTGTTTAACCTTTTTGTAAAATTCTGAAATTAAATTATTTGTTAGCTCTTTTCGCAAGCCCCCTCACTTTTAACATATAGGGGGGCGTTGGAAAAGTTTGCACTCTTAAAGGGGGCGTTAGCCGTGAAAAGGTTGAGAACCACTGGTTTATACTACAAAAAACTCATCTAATATTATGAGAATAATTAATTTTGCATTATGTAATGATTTTTTGGCGTCAAAATAAATGAGATTTTTCAGTCAACTTCGCGGCTCCATATCTCTAAAACTAGAACGATATCACTTATAAAAATTTTGCTACATATTTACTACTATAAGAAGGTTATCCAGTTAAATTTTTGTAGATTTTCATTCAGTCTCTTTTCAGATATTAAATCTCAAAGTTACCATTTTTTCTCCAAACTGCCAAGTTTGACAAATTATATAAAAAAAAGGACTGTCTTCAAATGTTCCACACTACTTCTGGGGATAGTCCTATGAGATATCTATTCAAGGGAAAAAAAAGTAAGGGTGAGTCTTAATTCCTTCTACTAATATTTTTATGCCAAAAATGTAAAATTTCACACAAAAAATCTTATTTTTAAGCCAATTTTACACAAATTTGTTACTAATTATCAGAAAAATAACTGGTATAGAAATGTAGATCCTTTTTCGCTCAATCAAGTGGTTTTTAAATCATTTTGATATATTTATAAATAAAAAAGTTATAAGCATCTTCACAAAGTACTCTTTTTACGAAAAGTCGCTTCCGCAGCTACTGAAAAGTGCTTGCCAAAAAAAATTCTGAAGGTTTAAATTTTTTTAAACCATTGTTTCATGCTCCCAATATAACAGTTAATTAACAGGCAAAAAGTTTTAAAAATCAAAAATAGTGAGCAACATTGTTTAGTTTTCCTGTATGATTTCGCATGGATTGACCCTTACAAGATTACAAGGTTAAATTTGTAATGCATAGCAATTTCAATGATGATAAATTTTACTTTGCTTCAAAAATTTCAGTTTTATAATTCAAATTTTACATTGAATTTTTAAATATAAATTGTATACCAAGTTTTTAGGTGAGGAAATGAAGTTATATTTTTGGTTCAATTGATCAAACTTGTAATTATTAAAGTTATTAAAGATAGTTTTTTAGTTTCTGCCAGTTTCTGCCACAGGCACGGCAAAAAAAAAATGGTTTCTGCCGGCAAAAAGCCAACCCTGAGTGTAGTACTAATTTTCGGTACATGCAGTATGCAGTGGAATCAATCAATAAGAAAATAACTTCCCTAACACTGAATTCTGGATTAAATAAACCAAAAGATTTGAAACATGTGGGTCACACAAAATTATCTCAAGCCGTGGCAGGTCTAAGTGTTGTATACGTAATATCTCACATGACATAAGTTGCTGCCAATTGATTCCTGAAAACACGCAATTCTGTTTTCCTCTGGGGGGGGGGGGGGGCAAATATGCGTTGCGGTGGGCCCCCAAAACTATAAATTTGTAACTGCACTCAACAAATGTGTGTTACAGAAACATGAGAACCATGTTTTTACATTGGCCCATTTTCTCTTTCCCCTCCCTTTGCATTTCATATAAATTTTAAAATTCAACATATATAACTACATTATTTCAAATTTTCGAGGTTTCCAAGAAGAACTATAGAAATTTTTTCGTGTGCATTTTCAATTTTTTAGAAACAAATCAGGGCTCCCGCCGGGTGCTCACAAAGCTGGGTCCCGAGGACCCACCATTTTTGAAAAAGTGGGTCCATTTTGAAAATAGTGGGTCCCGCACTCTACAAAAAAAAAAAAAGAAAAGAAAGAAAAAGGAAAAACTTAGCAATTAAATGAATGTGAAGTAATAATTTTTAATCGATAGTCAAAATTATTGTAAAATGTAAAGATTTATTCTTGAAATATTTATTATAGTATGCTAATTACTTTTTGACAATGGGTGAATTAAGACAGGCGCAAACGTAGTGCATTGCAAATGACGATGGCGACTGCCTTCGTTGTCTGTAATGTTATTTATTTTACATAACCTGAATATGTAGTGTTGTTTATTTTACGAAGCCTTTATCGCAAAAAAGGAGATTCAGGCTACGTAAAATAAACAACATAACAAATTCAGACTATAAAATAAACAACTTTACGGACAACAAAGTCGTCATAGGTCGCGTTGGGGAAAAAAGCATAGCTAATCCGCACCACCTTAATTTTACCCTTTTATAACTGATAAATCCGTCCCGCGGAACGAATTTTAGCGCGTCCCGCAGGACGCGTTAAGTTTCAAATATCGGGTCCATTTCCTGAAATCCGCGTATTTTACGCGCTGTAGCGCGTCAACGGGACCCCTGCAAATTATGACATTTTTTGGAAGTTGGGGGCTCCCAGCAAAGCGGGCCCCAAGTCGTGGCTTGCACGTAAATCCAGAGTACATGAATGACTTAATAAGGGGTTTTTGGGTATTATTTTAAGGCACTTCATGAAATTTCATTTTCCTGTGGCAGGGGGGGGGTGCATGAGGTTTGAGGGTACACAGTTTAAATAGCACTATGAGTTGCACAGGAACTTTTTTTATAGCAGTTTAGTAGGGGATGGGGGCACATTTATAAATTTTGCATGGGGGCGAACTTAAGTATATATCTACACTACTGGATACAATAGTAATAAGATTAATGATATAAATATGATTTTCAGTTCAATTAATCAAAAAAAAATATTCAAAGATATTTTACTCAAAAAGCCTGGTTTTTTCTAATAAATGCTGGCTTTTTTAAACAGGTTTTAAAAAAATAAACAAAAAAGCTGGGTAGCTTTTTAGCCCAGCTAAAATCCAACAACACTGGTAGGGTACGGCACTTTTTAATTGCTACTTATATGGAACTATTTCTTTGAGATTTAATTCTTTTTTATAACTACTAGCTGCCAGGGCAGCTATATTAGCTTTCTTCCGCATGTTGATGCATAATGTCCCCCCCCCTCCAAATTTTACCGCATTCTGATGCTATATTATTTGATATTATTTAATGTTCATTAGATTTCAAGACATAACTACGCACGTTGCCCGCTAATGCCCCAAGCAGCTTGGTGTGTGACCCGGTGTTGCACGGGCGCTTCGCGCCTTTAAAGTAGTAAAGAAAGTTTCAACAAATTACTTGCCGCCAAGGCGGCTCGCTAAAGGCGCTTCAGCTTCACACTTTTACTTTTTTCTTGCATCAAAATATCATTTGAATTATTGAGATGTTTCGCGCTTTCAAAATGGTGAGGGAAGTTTCACCAAGTTCAGCTCGCTCAAGGGAAGAAGCATACAAAGATTATACTCAGTTTTTAATGTAAGTAAATGACTTTTCAACTAAGTTATAGTTCAAAAAACTACAAGTAGTAAGCGCGATAAAGGCACTATGTACGTTGGCCTACTAATGAGTTTCATGTTTGATTTCGTTAAGAGTTCATTCAAAATTCGCGTTGTCATTATTATTTCTATTTCATAGCAACCACGCTTTGTAACAATGGATTTCATATTTAATCATCTAGGACAAATCGCTTTAAATCGGAATACTTATTAATTGATATCTTCGTTAATTAAAATTGTATGATTATGTAAATTAAACTAATAAATCCTGAAAAGTTACTAATCTATCGGTACCTGCTTTGACTTTCAGTTCACTGCCGTTTCGGAGAAAGAAGCATGACATACATAGA
>JAXGGA010020922.1:0-17437 GCA_038373865.1 Uloborus plumipes | reverse complement strand
ATTTTAATGACAAAAAATACCGTGAAAAAACGATACATTAAAAATTTCATTTGAAAGTTTTTTTCATTTGAAAACACTTGACACCGCCGAGGTCCTTTTTTTGGAGGGGGGCACAGAATTCAAAATTTCTCGGACCTGTACATACACAACAACATAATACTAAATATAATAATAACGGTTAATGTGATAAAAAATACTAAATATGGTAAAGATAAAATAGCTCTTTATGTTTCAAGGAAAAGGACTTATGACCCTATATATGTGAATTTATAACAATGACAATTACTTTTTTTAGCCTACTTTCCCGTTAAAAATAAAAGAAAGACGAAAAAAGTATTAAAAGTAGCTTAATGCATCGAAAAAATATCGCCAAGTCCAAAAAATATCGCCAAGTTAAAAAAAATATCGCCAAGTCCAAAAAATATCGCCAAGTTAAAAAAATAAAGAGGTAAAATGAATATCGAAAAATTAAAAATTTGAAAGTAGGGTATTGAGATGGGGAATTTGTGTGTCGGTCTGTCGGTCGGTCTGTCGGTCGGTCTGTCGGTCTGTCTGTCCCCCCCTAATAACTTTTGAATGAACATTCCGATTTGGACAAACTTTTTTTTGTTGGAAAGATCTCGGCGAGTACAGCTCATTCCCATATTTGATTTTTTGATTTGAACAATTTTTGGTTCAACTTTGAGCCGTTCAAATAACCGGTCCCGCGATACTAACTTTTTAATGAACAGTCCGATTTGAACAAACTTTTTTTTGTTGGAAAGAACTTTTCAAGGATACTTCATTCCCGTATTTACATTTCCGATTTGAACAATTTTTCGTTCAACATTGAACCGCTCAAGCAAGCTGTCACCCCTAATAACTTTTGAGTAAACAGTCCGAAAAAAAATGACTGACTGTGCAGACGATTTTTTGTTTATTTATTCATTTGTTTTATTGAATTTATTATTATTATTTTTTTTTTTTGGCAGACGATTTTTTTTTTGTAACAGAAATGTTTCATTCACTAGGGCATTTTATTCTTTATTTATATTTAACAACTGGCAACGGATTAAAAGTGAAATTCGAGACATTTTATCAACGGACGAGTTTTTTTTTCTTTTTTTTTTCTTTTTTTTTTCTTTCTTTGATAAAATGTGTTTTGATGTACTTTGTACTTTTAAATTTTTTTTGAAAACAATTGAGGAATTTTTCTACGGAAGAACTGTAACAGTTACATTCTTTAAAAGGTGCGACAAAACTTTATTTATTCATTTATTTACTTTTTATGTGTCTATTTCATCTGATGAGAGAGGTATATTTTGCTTTTAGAAATCAGCTTCAAGTGCTAAAAAGGTATGTTTGACATAATTTTTAGTCTTAGATAATCAAGAGAATAATGATCAGATGCTAGAATGCCGATGTCGATGTACGGGAAAGTAGGCTCGTTTAGTTCTTGACAGAACTTCTTGTTAAAGTTGAGATTTGTTCTGATGCGCAACATAATATGTATTTGAGAATATGCACGAAAAAAAAGTTGTGCTAGTAAAGTTCCGCGTTTGTTATCATCTAAGTTTTTTTTAACTTTTGCAAATTACTTTTTTCTTTTAGAAAAGTTATCCTCTATCATCAAGCTTTTGAAGCTCAAAGTTTGTTATCTTTACACGAAAATGTAAACTAGTTCCAAAATGATAAGCTATACCTACAAAATTATAAAACATAAAAAGAAACTTTCTTGAAACATAACTTATTTTATACGAAAATACATAAAGTTGACGAGCACCTTACTTCACTCTGTAATCTGTTCTTAAACACACAGTTCTTTAAACTGGAGTTTCTTAAAAGAGTGAAAAGCATTAAAGATTGCTACTGATAATGTTCCCTATTAAAACAAACTTCCTCTTCTCTTTTAAAATAAAATATGCCGCAAGAACAAAAATGTTGGATGTATTTTTAAAACATACCATAAAGCAACCATGTGAATGTTATTAAAAACTCCAGTAATGCACTTACTTGAAAAGCATTTTTTTTATTTCTTTGTTTTATCACAGAATAATAAGTGGTTAATAAGAAAGAAAGTTGCAATATTGTTGCCTGATGCTTCAAAACGTTTGAACATATTCTTTCTATCATTTTACGATGTGTGCGCATCATCGCTATCGTACGGTTCGTGAACTATTTTTTCCAGAAGGCATACACTGACAGATGAAAATTTTCGCAATTAAATTCACAAAAATATTCACAATATCAATTTTAGTTTTTAAAACTTTTTCACACATATTAAATTTAATATTAAAGTTATAACAGAAATTTAAGTAAAAACCACAAACAATATTAAATGTAAAGCAGTGAGTAAAGCATGAAAAAATTCGAATTTGGGATTCAAAAGTAATATTCCTGTATTAATGAATTCAATGGTTAGGAAAAATTTACTTGACTTTGCATAATGTGTGACAGCACTGTTTATTGTTCTCTAAGTCCCTTGAAATAAAATAAAAACTAAGAACTGAACAAGAACGTAGTAATATAGTGCTACTAGTTGCTAATCTTGTCTAACTTTTTTGTTGAAAACCATAGTTACATGCAATCTTACAGGTATAATTTAGATAACCTCGTTTATATTATAAAGCCACACAAAAATCTTCATCTAAGCTCGCTAAAATATTACTGCGTTCACTTGAAGATGAATTCTCTATGGAATGGAATAGAGTAATTCCAAATCCCATTTTCAAGTAGCGCTGTAACTTCAATTCCCCGAGTACTATCGTATCCCCACGGACCATAGCTTGCTTTTTATCTTATGTATTTTCCAAGTCCCCTGCCGCATCGATACATAACATCTCATTCGCCTTAGCTGACTTTTTCAGCTCGTGTACTTTCTAATCATTTTTTTTTTTTTTTTTTTTTTTTGTAAATACTGAATAACATTAAAACTTAATATCTAAGTTAAAAAGCGTGTTTTCACAGCAATCACCAATTTTACAAAAAATTTTATTTTTGTGTACAAAAAATTACGTAATGGAGTAAACCTTAATAAAAATAATTCTTTATTTTGACCGATCCTGTAATGTAGTAATTTAAAATAAAAAGGAAATTAACAAATTTACGATCTTAGTGATTGTCTCAGATCAGGGTTGGGGTTTTAGACGTCCAAAACTGGTTTTGGACAGGACAGGTGGGTTTTACTGTCTAAAACTGTCCAAAAGTGTCTTAAACTGTCTAAAGCATTGCAAAAGGGTTTTAAGCTGACTAATTTCCATTAGCTGTAATATTGATAATGCATACATCTTAGTTTCTTAGTGTTAATTAGTTGTAATTAATTAAAATTTGACAATATTTAATTATATTAGTAATTTTAATATACGTTAAAAAATGAATAATTTACTCATAATTTCACTGCATAAAAATGTCATAAAATAGGAATTGGTAGTACTGTCAAAAAAAAGTCTTGAAGCAGATAATTTCAGCTCCATTTGTAACTCAAAATGTGTAAAACTGAAGTCTTTTGTGGTTTCTTTACAATAATGTTTTCAGTGATGTTCAAATAATTTTTTTAACCTTAGATTGAAGAATAATAAACTGATGATAAAATGTTTTTCACTACTCAAGAAAATTTTTCTATGTTTGATTTTTGTTTTTAATACTGTGTATTTTGTTTCTAACAATATATATATGAAGGGCTCGGGCGTAAATAGTGGTATCTGACAAACTCAAAAAGACGTATTGTTTCAAATTAAAGAAACAAAAGTCACTTGTAAAAATGTAATTAAATATACCTGAGACACACAGCACTTAATGCACCGACTTCATTTTTTAAATAGAAAAAACTTGCTACAGTAATGTCTCGAAGCAATAAATCCATTTTTAAAAGAAAAAGTTTTGATTTTTTGAAATGCTAGTTACCATTTTTTACAACCGAGCCTTTCATATGTGTATATACTTCCTAAAGAAAACAAAAAACATCCTAACTTGCAAATATTTCGAAAAACTTATCAACATTTTTCAAGGATCAGTAATGATTTAGTGTCTGATTATGAAATGTCACTTTAGTCATTTAATCGTTCACGGGTAAATACGGCAGCTAAACTGGTCATGTGCTATCGGATGTTAAAAGGACCAATTGAACCAGATTACTAATGTGTACATATGTATATACATACTTTTTTTTTTGGAATTGTACTACTTTTAAATTTATTCCTAATATTTTGTGAAATAATTAAATATTCAGTAAATGTTGCTGTAACATTCTCAAATGTTGTGTATCTTTTTAATTAAGTGCAAAACTGATTTTTTGCATTTAAGTCGATTATTGTACCTTTTGAACACCCACATTTGCATCTATATTTAAAAGAAGTTTAGCTGGTATTAAAAATAAAATAATATAAACTTATGAGAACTAATTCATTTTTTAATGAAGAATAGTAACTTCTAAGTAGCTAGATTAGTATCAGCTGAAAATCTTATATATGTTTTTATGTACATATTTAAATGTTTACATTAAATAAATTCAGTCTTAACTTCAAGTATAATTTTGTGCTTTTGATATTTATTCAAAACGTAAAATTGTACTAAAAATGTAGTTTTGGACAGTTTAGGACAGTTTTGGACATATGGGTTTTGGACAGGACGGTTTAAACCATGGTTTAAACCGTGGTTTTTACCGTTCTGTCCAAAACCTTGCCAACCCTGTCTCAGATTTAATAAAAGCTCCAAATGATTTTTTCTTTCATCTTTCTAAAAAGAGATGTTTCTAGAGGAGGAGAAATAATTTAATTTTTGATATTTGTATATTTTATGGAGTTATTAATTACGCTATTCTACACACTTGACAATTCTTTAGAAGTATTTATGATTTTCAATGCGTATACTGCCGTGCTAGGCACAAAAGTCGTATCTGCACATTTTAACTTAATTGAGTTATCGCCACCAGGTGGCTCTATGTGACTTATTTTACCTAAATACAAAATTATATGATAATTTGAGAACGGGAAATATTTTTTACAAAATTCTGAAAAAGTACATCAGAATCAAATACATGGTGGCGCAAAACTTTAAAAGGGTGATATCTCAGTTTGAGCTTGACTGCAGATACCACTTTTGCACTCATTTTGCATTTAGATAGAGTTTTGCTTTTTGAGTTCATCTACGTCGATGTTTTTTCTGTAAAAACGCCGAGTTTTCACAAAAAAACCCGTTTTTTTGTGCCTTCATTGAAAGTTTGAGAAGCTTTCTTTTCGCCATTTTCTTTATGATTACTTTTATTGTTACTGTTTCATAGCAACCACGTTTAATTATAACAATGGATTTCATATTTAATCACATCAGCCGTTACCATCGAAACTCAAAATCGGAGTTTCGATGGTAACGCATCAGCGTAAATTAAAATTTTTATGGTATTTGGCAAATGAGCTTTGGCAACATGTTAAAACTGTTATCGTTTTTGAAGAGATCGATCACAATAAAGTTAATTTGGGCCGAATTCAAGTGAAACACCATTGCAATTGCTTTGAGGCGATCGCAATATAGACCAAAATTGCAATCGCTACTGGAAGTCGAATTACGATAGAATAGCATCTCGTAGCGATTGTAACGTTTCACTTGAATCCAAATTTGGGAATTTGTGATTGCATAGGTGAGTTGCAATCAACCCTATTTCACTTGAATTCCGGCCTAAATTACGGCTGTTTTAAATGCGTAATTGCAACTAACGGCCTAAAAATGCGGAACTACTTTGATGTACCCTCCCCCCCCCCCCCAATCGGAAGTTTGACGACTTTTTTTTCTTGCCAAGAAAAATACCTGTTTTTGGAGCAACAAGCTTGCGTTGTTGCCACAAAACTTTTTTAAAAAAACTCAGAAAATGCTACAAAATACAAGAAAATACCAAATTTGGCAACTGCAAAACTAAAAGCTGAAAAAACCTAAATTGGCAACCACAAAAAAAGAAACAGCAACCCTAAAGAGTCCATAGGGAGTGCCAGATTTGGCGCTTAATTTTTTTTTGGGGGGGGGGGGTACATCAAAGTTGTACCAAAGTTCATCTAAATAAGTATTTCGAATTTTAGAAAAAAAACACGATTTTACAAACCTCTTTTTTTTTTTTTTTTAACCGAGCGAGACTCGGTCGCCAGGTACTTATTTATTATACGAGTATTATTGGTGAAAAAGATTTATCTTAACTTGTAAAAATTAGATTAATGCAGCATGAATCGCAAGTTTATTTTTGCATCAAATCCTTTATGTCACGAACGTTATATATATTTCCTTAAAATAATTCACTGGATGAAAGATATTTATTATTAGTTTCGCATGAATTAAGTCCTACATTAACTTAATGAACTTTATGAAATAATGTTATCACAAATTATATATTTTTAAGTAAATTCAAAAAAAAAAGGTGGCGAATTTATCATCTGAAAAAGTGAAGTTAACATTTAACAGATAAGTTGAAATGCAGTACTTTATATAAATAATTCTAAAATAGTCATATTTCCTCCGTTCCTTGTTATTTCTATAAATAAAGTAACTTAAGAATTGATTCCCGTTTGCAAAACAGAGCAGCAATATCTTACTCAAACGAAACATGCGGTTATTATAAAAGTTTCATATTGTTGTATTTTTTTTTTCATAAAAACTAAAACATTTAATTAGTTTTAAATAAATGATTGGATTAAACGTAAACTGGGTTTATTAAGAAAACCGACGTTTTGCTGAAATTAATATTTGAATAAAAATCTTAGATTTCCCGAGAGTGAAGAGAAAAAGCAGATTTGAAGGATTAATTAGAGAAAATCGAAACTTTTGTACTTTATATAAGAATAAAAATAATTAGGCGATGTTGTTTTGTTAATACTTAATGAAAAGTTTCATACCAGAAACACCATTTTGCTTTTGATTAGTTTAGAGCTGTTTTAATTTTTTTTCAGAGCATTGTTTTTCCTGTGTGGGTTATGTGTGGGTTACCTATGAAAACTAAGTCTTTTTACCTCTTCTCTTACAGCAAGGTTATATCTATGTATTGTGGGAAGACGTTGGTCGCAGAAGACTTTGGACCCGGGTTCTGACCTCCGGCCCAAGTGACCGGTCTGCACCTTTTCAAAATGAATAACATCGTCAGCGCCCACGTCGTATAATCAAGAGCGATCTAAAAGATTTCTTGGGATTAGCGCCATTTAAAATATTTCTCGTTTGGCTTTAAATGCCCTCGGCAAAAATAAATCTCTAGTGCAGGTTCACATCGAAAGGAGCCCAGTTGCTACCAGCCAGTGAGAAACTGGGGTCAAAATTCTCCTTACGATTGACATCCATCCCTAAATGCTGGCATTTGAAACTGAATGCCCTATCGGGCCATCCAGTTTTACTGATGCAAGTTAGAGGCTGATTCTAGTTGGAGGCTACAAAGCCTCTTAACAAACCCCCATATCAAAACAATATAGCAAAAGCCCCATAATATCAGCATTTTTTTTTCTTTTAGAGGATATCTCCCATTCTGGAAAACTCCAACTGTCCGCCACTCTGCTTACACACCGTTGAAAATAAGAAAATATAAAACTGAAAGCATATCGAAAGTTTGTGCAAAATTTATGATTCTAGAAATGGCTCAACAGCTAAGAACCATCTTACGAAAAAGTTTCCTGCCTGTTCTGCAAAAAAAGTTTCTTTAAATTTTATTCGTTTATTTCGCATATACTGTCGGCCCAGCTTAATCGGGTAACGGATAAACGAATACCCGCTAATACGAATAAAGCTTCCTGGAACTGAATATTTCCCCATGCCATAGACGCAATGTTAAAGATCCCCGCTTAAACGAATACCCCGCTTATTCGAATAACATTTCTTGGAACCGACAGTATTCGTTTAAGCGGAGCCGACAGCAATGCTAAAAATCTTTAAAGTTAGCCTCAAATTGCTGTTGCATTTTTTAAGCAAGTATTTACGAAACTTTTTTTTTCTTTTTAAATGGTTGTTAATTTTGCTTTGACAGTTGAGATTTCCTTTAACGATCACGTTGAAATTAGCTGATGTTTTTACTTGCAGAGGAAACTTGAAAATAATGGTGCTTGGTCTCAAAACTATACTGAACATGAAGATTTTATATTTCCGTAAAAAGCTATTTAACAACAAAAATATCTCTACCACTACTCGTAAAAATACTAAACATTGAGAGAGATTTTAAATTGTGACTAGGAAAAGATTTTAAAAATATAGTCATAATTTAAAATGTATTATTTTAAGTAATTGGTTCATTTTCAACACTTCGAAAATGTTGTGTAGCTTGAGACCTAAAAGCCTGCATTTAATTATATTGAATGTCATAATAAATAAACCTAGTGCAGGAGCTCAATTACATTTTGTAAAGAATTTTTCACATTTAAGGTACAATAAAAGCATGTAAAATGAATTTTTCTATGAGTCACGTGTGAAATGCGTCGTTTTCTAAAAAATATGCTCGCTCAAGGGACGCTCAACGTGAATATAAAAATTGGAATTTTGCATGAGAAACATTTCAACTGTTTGCTTTTTCACTTAACTATTAAAATATGAAACAAGCAGTGCTCGCTGAGAATATATACAGTGCATTTATTATAATTTGAAACAAATAAAAGATTTACTATACACCTGGAAACCAATTCAAAATAAGAGTAACAACTTCATCACCGAACATAGTAAACGTAGTAAAGTACAGCGTTTTAAAACAGCTGTATAAGTAAATTGCATTTATTTGAAATATTTCGAAGTGCTCCGAATCTTCCTTTCATAAGGATGCCTTCTTATCTGCTAAGCTCTTTGGAACTTTTCTACATCGCATAATAAAGCGAGCTGTAGCTTATAAAGGTAGGTTAAAAATATGCACACGTTGTTTTTATTTGTCAACAGATTTATTCGGATTGAGTAAAATGTTGCAGGAGTGGAGTTTTCCTTAAATGTTTTCCAGCGATGCAAAATAATTCGTATTTCACTTTTTTTTTTGTATAATTTTATTAACGAAATCTGTTTCTTTTTTAATTTACCACGTCTATAAAATTAAATTTTATTCTTTAGTAAATTAAGATACAGCTGTTAATCTTCAACATCTTACACCTAATAAGATATTTAATTTTACATGCGATAAATATTTCTTTTTGTAGTAAACTTTTCGGAAATATTTAACCTAATCTCCCTAAGAATATAAACAAACTGTCTCTTTGTTCCCGAAGAGTTTTTCCCCGTTATTTTGATGCATTAAATAAATCATCAAATTATACATTTTTTCATTTTTATATAACTCATTCACTGGAGGGTATAGATCTTCCTAAATACTATCTTTTATGAACTAAATATTGCGAATTTCAAAAAAAAAAAATCATATGAAGAGAACATTTCCGGGCTTATGGCCGTGGTGGGAATGGAAAAGAAAATCCAATTCTGCGGATTTACTGTCCGTCCTTGAAGATCGCGCCTAGCACCCGGGAACCATTCCGCTTAAAAAGGGTGTGGTGGGTTTGAGTGGGAACTTTCCGAAGTTTTCCAATTCAAAACTTGCATTTGCTGTCCTTTTGACACATACAACTAAACTATGTATTTGAAATTAGCATCGTTCTAAGTTGTTTGACACGGCTCAAAATGCTTCTTATTATTTTTCCCCTTATTGTTATCTTACCCATCACCCCTGTTTTGGTAAGATCAGAGTACACCTGACGCATGCGTAAATACGCGGAAGGTTTTACCTAAGAAAATCAGACAGTACTTTTCCACTCCGACCACGGCATATTACCTCTTCATATTGACTCCGGCCGTGAAAGCCTTAAGCAGTTTTTCACAAAATAATGTATACTCTTTTTCTTATTTTTTCCATTTATTTATGTTATTTAGTTTGTTTCGAATCAGAAAAAAATGAAAACTTAAATAAATAGAAAAAAATAGTAAAAGATTATACATTAAGTGCTTTTTAAAAAGGCACATACAGTCGAGCCCGCTTACTGAAATAGCCATTTTGCCACGAAAAAGTATTCTTATAAGTGGGATATTCCATTATCCGGGAACAAAATAAATACATTTCAGCGGTTTCGTACATTGATAATGTATCATATTAAGCGGGATATTCTTTTAAATGATGCTCTATTAAGCGGGCTCGGCTGTATGTAAATGCATTAAACGTGTTGCGGCAAACAGATAATAAAAGAATATAAGTAACTATTAACAGAAACATATTATATGTTTTTTGAGTAGTTTTGTAATCAATTTTGAAGACATAACATTAATTCACGTCTGCAAAACCCCAGGACGTTTCCTCATCCAGTTGCGAGCTAGGTAGAGAACAATATGAGGAATTAATTCCGAAACACAAAAGCAATTACAGAAAATGATAACGCGTCGTATGTAGGATCATTAAGGTGAGCGCAAGGTCGTTTAGATAATCGCGCAAACTTAGCAGAATTGAAAAATGCTACTGTAGCGATAGAGACAAATTAATGTCGACATCTTTGATAACATATTCTTTGAGGAATATATAGTAATGGTTCGGCGTTAATAATTCAAAATAGAACGCTGCGTAGTTGTAGCTTTCTTACTAGAGATCACGAAATCGATGAGGGAGATCTTTATTAATAATATTAATTTTTTCATTGAGAGACAGAAAGAATTAAATTGAAGCGCAAAAATTTCTGATAAGTTCATACACTTGTTTCAAGGCTACAAGGGATTTTTTCTTCGAGGAAAAAGTGAGCTTGTGGATAAAAGATCATCTGACAAGGAAAATGTAAAACATCAGGCTTTTTTTCCCCTTAAAAATTCATAAATTGGGTGCGTTAAGTAGATTATAATCCTGAAAGTTAGCAGCTTACTTGAAAAAGAGCATATTAGCTGGAGGTGCACCGATTGATAGGCCATAATCGGCCACTTCACCGATTATTTATAGTCGACCAAATTTTGCCAATTAATCGGCATAAAAATTATTTTTCACACATTATTTTTGAAGTACACCATCACAGAGAAACTAATAAATAACTTTTTTATCAAAAAGGAAAGAAAAAAAAAACAAGAAAAAAATAACGATAGTTGAAATGAATTCAAAATTCTCTGCTTTAAATACAACCCACGTTAAACATATATAAAAATATTTGCTCAAACTTTTTTGAAGGAAAATAATTTCCTTCTATTGTGAGTAATATTTTATAAAAACATTGAATGATCATAAAAAAACTAAATAAAACTTTAACACGAAGCAAAAAGCATTTGATGATAAAAATTTATTTAAATCTCAAAGCAATTTCGTAAGTAATCTTCAGGAGCAATAGAAAATCGAACAACACTGTGAATGCATTTCACAGGCTTAGATATCGCTCTCCAAATGAGATTTATTCAAGAGAGCTCTGGCTTATGAAATAAAACACTATTAAACAGGAATGGAACTCCCGTCGTATAAGTTTCGAAACACCATTTCAAAAAAAAAAAACAGACTAAGAGGAATATTTGCGAAATCTTTCTGTCAAGTTTTTGTAGGATTTTAGTTCTTATTAGCATTTAACTGATTATATTAATATTATAGCACCCATCTACTTATATTAAAAACTGAGTATCTTTCTAACTATCTTTCTAACTATCTTTCTTTCTAACTATCTTTCTTTCTAACTATCTTTCTATGTCACGCTTCTTTCTCCTGAACGCCAATGACCTGAAAGTCGAACCAGGTACCGATCGATAGGTAATTTTTCAAGCTTCATTAGTTTCAATTGATATAATTATACGATTTTAATTAGCGAAGATATCAATTAATAAGTAGTCAAGTTTAAAGCGATTAAGCCTAATAAATGATTAAATATGAAATCCATTCTTGCAAACCGTCGTTGCTATGAAACAGTATAATAACAATGATAATGAGAATTTTGAATGAAGGCTTAACTAAATCAAACACGAAACTCATAAGCGGGCCACTTACGTAGAATTTTTATCGCTAGCTACTGGTAATATTTTGAAACATTTATTTGTTGAAGAGCCATCTACTTATATTAAAAACTGAGTATCTATGTCTGCTTTTTTCCTTTGAGCGAGCTGAACTTACTGAAACTTTCCTCACCATCTTGAAGGCGTGAAGCATCTCAATAATTCGAATGATTTTTTTTATATAGGAAAAAAGTAAAGGCGTGAAGCGCCTGTAAGCGAGCCGCGTTAGCGGGGAGTAGTTTCTTTAATTTTTTTTCTCACTACTTTCAGGGCACGAAGTGCCCGTGCAACGCCGGGCCACGTGCGTGGTATGTCTTGAAATCGAATGAACATTAAATTATATCAAATAATATAACTTCAGAATGAGGTAAAAGTTAGAGAGGGGGGAACTTATGCATCAACATGCCGCAGGAAGCTAATCTAGCTGCCCTGGCAGCTAGTCTACTTATATTAAAAACTGAGTATCTAACTATCTTTCTATCTTTCTATGTCACGCTTATTTCTCCTGAACGCCAATGAACTGAAAGTCGAACCAGGTACCGATAGATAGGTAATTTTTCAAGCTTCATTAGTTTCAATCTATATAATTATACGATTTTAATTAGCGAAGATATCAATTAATAAGTAGTCAAGTTTAAAGCGATTAAGCCTAATAAATGATTAAACTTCCAAGACATTTTTTCTTACCGTTGCCATTTTGAATTAAAACGTTAATTAAATTATTGAACTATTTAAAATTCCAAGATATTTATTTCTTTCCGTTGCGATTTTGAATTAAAACGTTAATTAAGTTGAACTTCCTCGCTACTGTAAAGGCGAGCCGCCTTGACGGCGAGTAAACTGTTTAAACTTTCCTCATTTCTTTAAAGGCGAGCCGCCTTGGTGGCGAGTAGTTTTCTCAAACTGCCTTCACTACATTACAGCCCGTGCAACGCCGGGCTACGCAGCTAGTTCTAATATTATTCTGTGTAAACAGTTTTACAAATTTGCGTTCCTATCGCAAAACATTATTAATTACTCAAAGCGAGCAAAATGTTAATTTATCACATAAACTGTGAATGTCAAATTGGATACGGCGGACAGACCCGACAGGCGCTAAAATTTAGATTAAAGGAACACGAAAGTTATGTTAAAAAGAAAGAACTTTCAAAATACTCAATTGCGAAACACTGTTGGGTCACAGGCCATAGATTTGTTTTCTCCAAATTTAAAATTATTTGCAGACCTTCAACTGTTGGCGAGTTAGATTTCTTAGAAGCCTTTCATGTTCACAAAAATTTATGTGAGGGTCATTGCATAGTGACTAACGTAACATTCAGAGTTGATTTCGTAACTGTTTTTACTTGTAACTTATCGGGCCAAATTTGGCGTTAGTTTTAAAGAGCAAGTTGATAAGAACTTACAGGGTGCGGCAAAAAAACTCGGACAAAGTTTGTCACGTCCTGACACCAACACGTTTTATCGTACACAGCTAATTCTTTTTTTAAAATATTCTACATGTTTTCCTGCATTGAGCAGTGTAGTGTCAATTTTGTACTCATCATCGTTGTTTTGTTTGCAGAATGACAACAAGATGCGTTGCTATTTTGTTACTGTTTCGAACTGGTAAATGTCACTTTTTTTGCTCAAAATTCCTCGACATACTGTTTCCGATGCAATTAGTCGGTACAAAGAGCTTGGTCACGACTTACGCCGTCCAGGAAGCGGAAGAAAACGGACCGTAAACACATTTTCCAACCGTAGGCTTATCAAGAAGAGAGTGCAGCAAAATTCGAGGGTCTCCATTCAAAAAATCGATTGTGAGATCGAATCAGCGACCGATCAATTCGGCGAATAGCTAAACAAGAACTCATTCGGAAGCCGTACAAGCTCCAAAAAGTGCAACTCGTGAAGAGGTGCAAAAGCGCATCCTCTACACAGATGAGAAGCTGTTCACTGTCGAGCAGACGCATAATCGCCAAATCGACAGAATCTGGTTCACTGAAGCTCTTCGCACATCGGCCATCGTCGAACACCACCAAAGTCCACAATCGGTGATGATCTGGTGAGGAATTTGCGCTAGCGGCAAGACTCTTCTTTTTGTGGATTAAGGGCAGGGTTGCCAGACGTCCCGGATTTCAAGGGACAGTCCCGTTTTTTGAAATATTGTCCCGCGTCCCGGGGAACCTTGATACAGGACGGCTAAAGTCCCGTATTTTGGCTAGAAGCAGCATTTTACAAAACGAAACATTATTTTCAGAAAAAAAATGAGGTAAAACAAAAAACGAGAAATAGACTGATGGGTCAATCCATGTCAAATCACCCAGGAAAACCGGATTTTGTAACCCATGTCCTCAGATTTCGATAAAGTTTGGTGTATTTATTATTTTTATGGTTGTAAGTAACCGTATGAATGGTTTTGCCCATATGTGATCTGGTTTTTGTTTTACAGGCCGCCAAACTTTTCAAAAAATTGCATTTTCTGTCAACCGCTAAGCCTAATCTGCATGTATACGTTTCTATTCAGTAAATTATGACGAGTGCAGAAATCTTTTAATATCTCTCAAAATTCTCAGACATGTTGCTGAAAGTATGAGGATTTAATAAAAAAATACTTGAAATTTATGTAATGTAATGTTGTTTGAATAAAATTTGAATAAACTACGACAAGCAATTTTTGTATTGTGCAAAACATGAGTATACTTAAGTGGCATTTCACGAAAAGGCGGAGGTCCTATTCAATAATGGAACCATTCGAAATGAGCCTGAAGGTGTGTTCTATCATTGCAAAGAATAAAATTAGTGGTTCTTACGTTTTCTCGTTGCTATTGCGCAATATACACATTTCATTACCGTAAAGTCGGGTTACTTGGACCCTAAGGGGTTACTTGAGCCCATTACAGTAAAATGATAAAATCTAGGTTTGGTACCTATTAGTTGAAGACTTGCACGTAGTTCCTCGTTTCTCCTCTAGGTAGAAGCACTCTGCAGTCTCTAATGCTAGTACCAAACCCAGATTTTATCATTTTACTGTAGGCTCAAGTAACCTTCTTGTGGGTCCAAGTAACCCGACTTTACGGTACAATTTTTGAAAAAAAGTTCTAGTCATTTTCCTAACCTAAATTTCACTGAAAAGCAAATATACCTCTATTTTTAAGTATATTTACAGCCCTATTACACTACTTAAAAATCATCTTAATCCCTTATTAAGCAGAAACAAAAGTGAGAAATAATTTATTACTCCCAAATTCAGTTGTTAAGTTCAGCAAAACATCAGTTGTAGAATAAAGATGTGCAAAACATGAATTTACTGTAGTGTCTTTTTCATGAAGAGGCGGAGGTCATCTCTTCTATATATATAAAAGAAAGTCGTGTTAGTTACACTACTTATAACTTAAGAACTGCTGTACCGATATGGCTAAAAATTGGTGGGTAGGTAGCTTAGAGCCAGGAGACGGATATAGGCTATAATTTATGTGTGTCAGTTACATAAATAGAAAAACTGTCTTATTGACAAAGCCTTTTTACTAAGCCTTTTTTGGCACCTCCATGGCTGAGCGACATAAAGCACACGTTCTGGCAGCTTCCGGTGCGCAGTAAACAGGTTGTAAGTTAGCGGTGCGTTGCGTGTTATTTGACTTTTTTGTGAAATCTACATATATAAAAGAAAGTCGTGTTAGTTACACTATTTATAACTCAAGAACGGCTGTACCGATATGGTTAAAAATTGGTGGGTAGGTAGCTTAGAGCCAGGAGACGGACATAGGCTATAATTTATGTGTGTCAGTTACATAAATAGAAAAAATGTCTTATTGACTAAGCCTTTTTTAAACACCTCATGGCTGAGCGACATAAAGCACACGTTCTGGCAGCTTCCGGAGAGCATAAACAGGTTGTAGGTTAGCAGTGCGTTGAGTGTTATTTGACTTTTTTGTGAAGTAAATTATATACAAACGTGTTACTTCCCTTGAAATTTTTTTGTGATAAGCTCTCAGAAACGATTGTCAAGAGTTTTTACGCCTCTGCGGCTGAGAGGTGGAAAGCGCTTGGTGGGATAGCTCCTGGACTGCAGTTAAAGAGGTTGTTCTTCTTACTACTATTATATATACAAAAGTTTGTTTGGATGGATTTATGGATTGAGCAGTCGATTGATAAACAGTCCGAAAAAATTATCTTTTTAACTACGTGTTTTTTGAGCCTCTGTCGCCGAGCGATATAAAGCACATGTTCTGACAGCTTCTGGAGCGAAGTAAAATAGGTTGTAAATAGAGAAACAATAATGAATGATTAATGTAAGTATTTTTTTTTTTTTTTTTTTTTTTTTGTATTTTCTAATAAAAAAACGTAATAAATTCAAAAATTTGCTTATTTATTGCCTTTAAGGCGGAACAGAGTTCGCCGGGTCAGCTAGTGATTTATAATTATATTGAATGTGCGAAGAAGATATAGGATAGCCCAATCTTTGAAGAAAAAATAATAATGAAAAATATGAGTTTCCAGATATTATCGGATTGTTTGTATTTGAAGTGTTAGTGTGATCCTGTTTTCAGCAAATTTAAGGAATATACTGTTTGATATTTTAACGCTTGACCTTCCTTGTATTCGCGCATGTATCAGGTCTCTTCTTATTTTGTCAAAATAAGAAGGATAACGAATGTGAGTGGATAAAGCAGTGAGTAACCGCCTCAAACCAATGGCTAAAGCACAAACACGCAATACATCGCCAACTCGGCTATTTCGATCCATTGACTGCAGTTTCGTGCTTATTACGCACTCATGAGCATGGAATACGAAACTAGCCGAGTTGGGGGCAAAAATCCATTTATAAAGCAAAGAGAGCAGAAAAAACAGGTAGCTAATGGGAAATTAGAACACCAGCGAGCAACCGCACTTGGTACAGTACATCATTTACGAATTGAACAGTACCAAGTGCGGTCGCTCGCTGGTATTCTAATTTCACATTAGCTACCAGTTTTTTTTCGGCTCTCTTCGCTTTATAAGAGGATTTTTGCGTCCAACTTGATAAAAGGGGCGGTTACTCACTGCTTTATCCAATCACATTCTTTATTCCTCTTATCACTATCACCCATATTTTAATAAAATAAAAAGAGACCTGATGCATGCGCGAATGCAAGGAAGGTCGAGCGTTAAAATATCAAACAGTATATTCCTTAACTTTGCTGAAAACAGGATCACACAAACACTTCAAAGACCAACAATCCGATAACATCCGGAAACTCATATTTTTCATTATTATTTTTTCTTCAAATATTGGGCTATCCTATCTCTTCGTCGCACATTCAATATAATTATAAATCATTAAAACTAATTACAATACTTTTTATGTTACAAAGGCATGAACAATGCTTACTTTACACATAAAATATTGAAAATTAAGATGGGAAAATAACTAGAACTTTTTCAAAAATGTTGGTACTGAAATGTGTATATTGTGCAATAGCAACAAGAAAACGAAAAAAAGCCACTAATTTTATTATTTGTAATGATAAAACCAAGGAGAATAAAGAGGAGGAGCTAAATCTCTGCTATCTAAAAG
>JAXGGA010020921.1:0-17440 GCA_038373865.1 Uloborus plumipes | reverse complement strand
AGTATTAATGCTTTACTTGTATTAAGAGCGTTAATTTTTTTATCACACTTAATTATTTTTATAATACCTGGTCCGGACAGCAAATTACCAGTTTACAGAGAATCGCCGTTAAATATTTCCAAGAAGGAGTGAGAAATCAAAGTTATGCATTGTGTAACCATTTATAGTAAACATCTGTATACTACCAGAAAGTGAGTAAACCTTTGGTTATGTCTTCCTTTTTTTGGAATAAATTCCTCAATTTTATCATAATCGGCAAAATCGAGTTTTTGTGATTACAACTTCAAAGAGCCCTGTACCTTAGCAATTTTCATTATGAACATTCTAGTATTTTTTTCTGAATGCCTGGAGTAACTAGTTTCCATAGATATCTAACATTTTTATTTTGCATGAAAACAATTTTTTATAAAAAATGATTAAATAACATCAATTTTTTAGTATTTTGACGTGGCGGATAAACTTTGAGGGCATGTATCTCAGAAAATAAGTGGAGCAGGAACCTAACAATTTGGACTTTTCCATGCCTCTATATGATCAACATGTGTGCCAAATTAAAAGAAAATCAGAGTTGGTCGTGCGACCAACTTTTCTTTTTTCTGGTGAGTTGGTATGGAATCACTCTATTACAAGTTGATATGTTTACGATATAAAGGAGGTATCATAAAAACCTGCGGTAAATTTTCAAAAGTTTTTATAATCCAGCAACTCTAGCTAGTGCATTAATCTAAAACGTGTTCTCAGTTTGAAAAAATAAACAAAAAAAAAAAAATCCTTAGTGCTTCAATTTCTTTCCATGATATAGATTTGCTTTTTACTTAACCTACCTTTTTAGATGGCAGCACCACAAAGCGTAGCTCTCTTTATTCACTGCAGAGGCGTAGCAAGGGGTGGGCGAATCGTGCGACCGCCCAGGGCCTCGCGTCTTCCGGAGCCTCGCATCTCCACTTCGTCCCGAATTTTTCTCCATCCGAACTTTATTCCAAGACAAAATTTTAAGAAGCATTTCCGAATCATACATTTGAAATATTTCTATTTTTCAAGTCAAAAAAAAAAAAAAATAATAATAATAATAATAATGATAATAAAATGAAAAAAAAAAAAAAACGAAGGGCCTCGCTTTGAACTTTTGTCTAATCCAAGTTTTTCCCAACTTTCGGCGCTCTCGCCTATTCAGTGCTCGCAGTTTTGACAGAATCCTTACCTGCATCCTCGTAGAGAACATAAATTTGTTTCATTTGGAATTGTAGGTTCCCTTCTGCGTTTATTAAAGTAAATGGGCAAACGTATTTTAACATATATACCAACCATGGGGGGTACCGTATATATGATAAAATTTTGGAGATAAAGGTTTAAAGCGCATTCTCTCTCTCTCTCTGTTTCGGGAATTTTGCGCAATTAAAGGCCTAAAAACGCCTTTTTAGATTATGTTTGGTAATGTTAGTAGAAGGAAAAAGGTTTTAGGGCTCTGCATGAAATTTTTTGGCATTGAGGCTCAAAAATGCTATTTTAAATTATCTTGGAATGTTAGGGAAAATGGTCAGAAATTATAGTTTATAGCTATAGTTTCTAAAAACACATTTTCAAATTATCTTCTTTGAAGGAGTTAAGATACAAATGATGAAAGTGGAGAGACCTGTACCAGAAATTGCTTGAAGTTTAAATTCCTGAAAAAACAATTATCGTAGAAGAGGTAGATGAGCTTTCCTAATAAAATTTGCGAAAATTGAAGTTGCAAAAATGCAATTTTTAGTCATTTTTCATGACATTGGGGTGCAAAGGGGGATCAGATGCTCTCACTTAGAAATTTTCGTTAACTAAGTGAACATTTAAGATCTCTTTGTTCTCGTCAAGGGGGTCGTGATCCCCTTTTGCTTCCGTGCTTGAAGTTTAATATTTCTTTTTGGCGTTTCTGGGAGGGGCCAGGGCAACTTCGGCACACCCCTTACATACGATCTTCCTAAGAATTGTTATGCTCAACAGGAACAAACGATATTAATCACCGGAAACAAATATTTCCCATTTTAAAAGGGGGGGGGGGGGGCTAGAAAAGAACATAAGGGGTTACTAGAGGACATGCAATTTCTGCAGGAAAGAGAAAAATGAATGTCATAGCTTTTAATTTCCTATCTATAAGCCTTCCCCCCCCTCCCCCCGCCCCTCCAATTCAACAGTTTTTGCGAAGAAATGTTCTCTGTTTTTTGAACTTTAAAAACGATTTTGACCGCAAAATTATTGCAAAACAATGTCAATAAGTGATTTTTTTTTCAAGCAATTATTTTTGAGCAAACGCAAACCTAATAACTACTTTTTAAAAGTCTGGGGGAGAGGCCTTGGCCCCTTCCTTATATATGCCCTTGTGTGTAAAAAACCAAGCAGTAGTGATGTAACGGAAAGTAGATTTCGCAGCTAGGTGGGGTTCCGTGATGGCATAGTCATAGGGTCTCGATCGAAACTGGACTAGACTCTAGAACACGACTACATTTCTTTTAGATATTATCCACTGTAACTAAGTGAACGAGTTTTTTACACTCAGCACTAGAGTCACCAGTACGCCCATGAGGCCCGGTCTCGGCCCCCTAATCGGGCCAGGGGGGCAATGTGTCACCATTTTTTTTCCCAAGGGCGATGCCACAGGGCCCCAAAATCAGACTAGAATCAAAAGCACGAGTACATGTTTTTAGAAATTACCAACTGTAACTAAACGAAGCATTTTTTTACACGCAGGGCCTGATTTACCAAAACAGCCTAGTCTACATGGCCTGAAAACTGACTAGGCCGTGGCCTAAGGCCCCCACTTTTAAGGATCCCCCAAATAGTTAAAATAGTTTTAGTCAATAGTTTTAGCCAACCCATCTACTCAACCTTAGAATGAAATTGTAAGGCTGACTAGATGAAACCCTCAAATAGGGTTAGTTTAAATAAACTCCCAATAAGTTAGTCGGGCTTTGGAATTCTAGTGGTTTTAGTGGCACCATGTTGGGCCAGGTGATTCAATTTTTTCACAAATATTTTGAAGGACGATGCCAGAAGGCCGCTAACTTCGATTAGAATCTAAAGCACGAATGCATTGGGGTCATTTTCAAAATTTGCTTACATTTGCTGTCCGGAGGTTGAAAAGACTATTTTGAAGCATAATTTATCTTTTAAATTCAATGCGAAAAATTATTTTCTGCGAGACATACCGCGAAAAAAAATTCTATCACTCAAAAAATTATTGAAATTTATTTATTTTTATATGTCTTTAAAAATGAGAATCAAGGCAAAAACGCTTGTCCATTTCCCATTCTCGCAAGTTCAACTATTTTTTTAATATATTTAATTGTATAAAAAAGTACATACAACAAATTATTTTTATATATTGACTATTATAGTGTATGATCTTCATAAGAAATATTGACAATAGTATTTGTTTTTCATTAAGAAATGTATGAATTTATTTTGTCCGGCAGTTCTTGTCAAGTCCGTTACCCTAAGATTATTTGAGCTAAAAAAGGTATTTATTGCTGTCAAAAGATGGTAACACGTATTCAGTTAACTTAACAAACTATTGATGTAGTTATTTCGTACCATTTTGTTTTCTTCAGTCGAGAAGTATTGCTGTGGCGTTTCGCACAAGATTTCTTCCGGGTGCGTATTTTTATTCTTTGTCAAGTCTGTTACCAAAGATTTTAGTATTAATTTTTACTTTTTCTCAACTTTTACTCCGAAATATTGTTTATTATACGACTCCAAGAAAATGCATATTGTTATTCAATTTTAAAATCTACAACCTAGCCATAACTTGACATTTTGGTTGAAATGTCAAGTCCGTTACTGGTCAAATCCGCTACCAAATGTCAAGTCCGTGACCCAACAGTTTTTGATCAATATTTTAATAATCACAAACATCGTTTTCTGCCTCGGGGACGCAATTTTTTTCAAATGAAGATGGTTATAGGCGCTATGATACAAGTTAAATGTATGATTTCATATTGATTGTGTATGGTAACGGACGACAATTTTCCTTGCAACTTGAAGTTTTACAACAGCATTTGAATACCTAATTATGCATCAAAGTGTACAACGAATTACTTTTTCACACACCTAAAATATATGACAAAACATCTGTTAGTGATTCTAAAAGAAAATAGCAAGTTAAAAAAAATTACTTAAAAATTCTGAAATGTAAGCATATGGTGAAAATGACCCATTGGTTTTAATTTCCAACTGTAACTTATCGAACGAGTTTTCTAACACTCGGAACATGATTTCTTAATAGACCCGTGACCCTCCGCCCAGAGGGATCCTCCTAAAAAAAATTCCCCAATATTTTGAGGAACTCATCAACAAAACCAGGAAAAAAGTTCTTTATCTAAATTTATTTTCAGTGAAGTTTAGATAGTTATGTGTATGTGGCATGAGTGAAATAAAATTTGAATAACACTGGGGCCTATAGCCATGTAGGATGTATGTGAACTGACAAAAAGATATACGATTGTGACTCAACGGTTATTTCTTCAAAGTGTACAAGAAAATGGGTCCCTGCAAATGAGACTGGCCTATACTGTCCCAAAATTTCTAAACCGAGATACAGTGTGTAACACTAGGTAAAAATCCACTAAACTTGCGCACTTTGAGACAGCATCTTCTATTTAGGCGCAAAACGTGATAAAATTATTCTACTAATTGGTACTATTGTTACAATTTGATTTTTTTAACCCCTTAAATCCGGCAGAGCTCGGAATAGACCTAAGTTGCTATTTCGAAACTGAAAAAGTGTGACCAAATTTTGTATATTGGCCCTGCAGCCGCAGCGACTAAAAGTTATGTTTTAACATCCGATTCCTTGATTTTTACTCTGCACTGATCCACATATGAGGGAAAAAATATGGTCACACTTTTTCGGTTTTGAAATCCCGAGTTGGATCCATTCCCAGCTCTGCCGGATTTAAGGGGTTAAAAAATTCAAAATTCTAGCAGTAGTTCCAAATAGTAGAAGAATTTCGCCGCATTTTGAAAACAAATGGAAGATGCTGTCTCAAAACGCTCTAGTTGGGTAGATTTTTGCCCAGGATGTAACACTAGGGCCGTGGTGGCCCGATCGGTAAGGCATCGGACTCGTGTCCGGAGGGACCCGGGTTCGAAACCCAGCCGATCAAAGATCCACCGCCTTGATTAATGGTGGCTGGGAGGCGTTAAAAATGTCGTGGTCACAAAGTCCTCCAAGTGAAACGATACCTCTGGGGGTGCTGTGCCCTAGGGTTTGCTCGACCCTAGGTTCTGGTTCAAAATTAAGAACAGAGCGCTGTTCAGGGCCCTATCCCGGTTAAACCACGAAGCTGTGGTAGGTACGGGGGACCCTGGAGGGTGTGAAGTGAAGTATGTAACACTGCGAGACCAGCACAAACCATTTGCACACTCACCATTTTATTCAGGCGCTTTTATTTGTTGATGTTAATTTTGTAAAGATGAATCTTGGAACAATTAATAGTATTTCTTGATTTTAAGTCTTTGTCTTTTCTACTGAATCAAATCAACTGTGAAAAAAAGGTGCACTAAGAGGTAAATCATCTAGATTTTAAGCACAACCGATCTTTTACAGTGTAATACAAATAAAATTTAGAATGGAAAAGGATTTATTTGCAGTTTTATAGTTTAAATTTATTTCATAGCTCATCAAAATTCTGTGCAAAAAAATTGAATCAATCAAGCATTTCAAAGAAGTTCAAACTACCCCAAAATATATGGGTCATTTTCAAAATTTGCTTATTTGCTGTCCGGAGGTTAAAAAGACGATTTTGAAGCATAACTTATGTTTTAAATTCAATGCGAATAATTATTTTCTGCAAGAAATACCCCAAAAAAAAATTCTATCACTCAAAAAATTATTTAAATATATTTATTTATTTTTATATAAGTCTTTAAAAATGAGAATCAAGGCTAAAACGCTTGTCCATTTCCAATTTTCGTAAGTTCAACTACTTTTTTTATGTACTTAATTGTATAAAAAAGTATATGCAACAAATTATTTTTATATATTGACTATTAGTACATGATATTCATGATAAATATTGACAATAGTAATTTTTTTTCATTAAGAAATGTATGAATATATTTTGTCCGTCAGTTTTTGTCAAGTCCGTTACCCAAAGATTATCTTAGCTAAAAAAGGTATTTATTGCAGTCAAAAGATGGTAACAAGTATTCAGTTAACTTAACAAACTAGTGACGTAACTATTTCGTACCATTTTGTTTTCCTGAGTCGAGAGGTATTGCTGTGGCGTTTCGCACAAGATTTCTTTCAGGTTCGTATTTTAATTCTTTGTCAAGTCTGTTACCAAAGATTTCAGTATTAATTTTTACTTTTTCTGAACTTTTACCCCGAAATATTGTTTATTATACAACTCTAAGAAAATGCATATGATTGTTCAATTTTCAAATTCGACAATCTAGTCATAATTTTACATTTTGGTTGAAATGTCAAGTCCGTTACTGGTCAAATCCGTTACCATACAGTTTTTGATCCTTATTCTAATAATCACAAACATCGTTTTAAACTTCAGGGACTCCAATAATTTTAAACGAAATTGGTTCTAGGCGCTATGATATAGTTTAAAAGTGAGATTTCGTATTGATTTTGTATGGTAATGGACGACAACTTGTCTAGCAACTTAAAGTTTTACGACAGCATTTTAACATTTAATTATGCATCAAAGTGTGCAACCAATTACTTTTTCACACACTTAAAATATGTGACAAACATCTGTTAGTAATTCTAAAAGAAAATAGCAAGTTAAAAAAAAGTATGTAAAAATTCTGAAATGTAAGCATATGGTGAAAATGACTCATATGTAATTATTTCATATTGTATGTTTTTTACCTTAAATGTATCTTTAAATGCACAAAATTTTAATTTTTATGATTAACGACAAATACGAGAAGGTTTTTTTTTTTTTTTTTTTTACACAGAATGGTTGAATTTGATCTGGAATTAATCTCAAAATCGGGCATGGAGGGGGAAAGGGGTAAAAAAAAAGGGGGGGAGGACTTGGGGCCTCGCAAAATTTATTCGCCCACACTTAATTTTGTTCTTGCTACGCCACTGATTCACTGTTGTGGGAATGAACGCGCAAACCATAACGGGCCATTTCACCGTCACGCGTGGAACAATCAGACTCAAAATGTTCACCATAATTTTGCTACTAGCGGTACCCGCACGGCTTTGCCCGTGGTATAAAATTAAAAGTTCATTTGTAAAATAATAGATTTCGCAGAAGAAAATGCTCTATTTTAGTTGTAATTCAACTATAATTCCTTCAAAGTATGATATAAAAATCTGGTATGGACCCCCACGCTACTTAATTTTACGTGTAAATTTCTTAGTAGATTCCTTAAGTGCTAAAATAGTGCTTGGAGTGAGCAAGGTAACAGTTTAAACATTTATATCCCTAGTTTGCCACGAAACAATGCAAAAAAATGTTTTACAATGATTAATCTCCTAAATATCGCCGATTTCAACATCATTCAGTGGATTTTTCGCAAAATATCGACAATAGCGCCAAATTGAGTCCAAATAAAAAAAAGAAAAACAATTTTTTCGCCAACTTGGCGATATGTCGCCAAATTGGCGGCAAATACTTGACGACCAAAAGCTTGGCGATATATTGCCAAGTGGTCGCGCCAATTCATATCACTTTTGTCTGCATTGAAATGAACACTGATTTACTTCATAAAAGGGGTAACACCCCCTTGGAACATTCGAATGCAACCCCAAGGGGAGATGCACAAAAATTAGCCAAAAGAGAAAATAAGAACAATTTTGTTGCTCACAGAAACCAACAGAAATCTTACCAAAGTTTAAAAGAAAGTTTTCTTTCCTAACTTTAAAAACAAAACAATGCATTTTCTGAAATGAAACACTTTAAAAAGAACGATGCAATAACGCAATTGATACGATATTTGGTTAATATGTGCTTTGGGCGATAGGCGCGCCAAGCGTGGTAACCCTGGCTATTTTGCGTAGTTTCTCTCGGATCTTTCAATTCCGCGAAACACTCTAAAACGCGCCAGTTAGTGACTTTTCGAAAACGCGCCAAGTAAGGCCCCAAAGCATTTTCACCGGGAAAAAGACAGGGTTGCCAGAGAATTGAAACAAAAAAATACTACGCCTACTCTAAAAAAATATTACAAAATATTACTGTTTCCAAACGTTACCAAAATCAGTGTTGCTGAAATGCGAAATCTATGAAAAAAAAAAAAAAAATCCGCCAAATCTTTTAAGTCATTAGTATATTGGAAACAGGGTTGCCGGAAAAATACTACGCTCCTTATTTGGGCCGAAAAAATACTACCGTAGTATCAAAAATACTACGTCTGGCAACGCTGGAAAAAGTACGAAACAAAAATAAGTATAAACGCTAGGGTGATTCAGAAATGTATGGAAAAAAATAAACTTTGTATTTTTGTGCGTCTTACCCTCTTATTTTGTGCCACTATATACACTGATTATTTGTGCAAAATTTTGACAAAATATATTAATATTTAGAGGTCGCTCAAACGCCTTGAAATTTCGTGATATTGACAAAAACGTGATTGTAAATGATATCTATGGAAAAAAGTAGCCTTTGTATTTTTGTTCGTCTTACCGTCTTCTTTAGGCCTTTACTGACACTAAATTATTTGCCCAAAATTTTAGTAAACTATATTTACATTTAGGAGCACTTCAAATTTTGTGATAGTGGCACAAATGCGAACGTAAACAATAATAATAAAGTTACTTTATTGCTTTTTTATATCTCTGAAAAAGCGTGCAATTACAAAATGAACTATATATCTAAAAAAGCAATGAAATGCAAAAAAAGTATGATAACTAATCAAATACGGAAAACATATAAAAAACCAATTTAAAAAAGAACTATACATGCAGGTTAGTTGTAGTTTGGCACAAACTTGGCGGGAAAACTCGATATCATAACTTTTTAAGGCTGAGTATTTAAGGTTTTCTTGGCGGGGGATTTTTTTACAACACTGTTTTTGGGGAGATATCACATGTTTTTGCATTAATATTATTTCTTTGCCTGTTTTTTTTTTCTCTTCAAAATTTACTTTGCATGTTTTTTTTCCCTTCAACATTTTTCTTGGCGGTCCGACATATGTAGTTTTCTTCACGGCATGCATTTGGTGCAAAAGTTCAAGGATCTTCTTCAGTCTAAGATAAATTTGAAATCAATCACAATGTACCACCCGAACCGACGCAAAACAAAGCTAGTTGCTAACAATACTACGATTAAATTAAAAGTTTGAAAAAAAACCCCAACCCTTACTGCCGATCTCATATTAAAATGAACTAAATTGAAGATCCCTTTTAAAAGCCTTATGCAATAAAATCAATTACAAATATTTTATTTGTTAACAAATAGAAACTGGCAACAGATGAAATTATAAATCATTGAGTTTTCTTTCCTCGTCGCCCAACAATGACAACATAAATGCTCAGATGTTGAACAGAGCTAGTAGATAGAAATCAGACCAATTTTAAGCATTAATAACTCCGGGTGGCGATGACCCCGGGGGGGGTAAATTTTGGGAAAACGTCCTCAATGTCTCATCGAGAATATTCATACCAAAAATCAACACTAAAGACCCCCGGGGAGAAAAGACACGGAAAATAAAAACGAGGGGGAGGGGGTGGGGGGTCGATAAACCCCCTATGCCGAGCTTTGGGACAAAATAAATGTGGGTGCAAAAGCAGAGCTCAATCCGAGTTACCGTTTAGTCTGGACCCCTGTCAAACAATTTTTAAAAGGTGCAAAAATAGCGATTTTTTAACCTTTATCACCCTTCCCCCTGAGGGTCCTGGATGTTTTGCTTTAGTATGTGCCGTCAGGGGCCGCTGGAGATTGAGTATATTAAAAATCAACTCTAGGGATCTTTATGGGGCTGAGATACAGAGGGGTGAAAACCCCGGTTTGGTTACTCGCGTAAACAGTCCTTAGTCGCTCTTTCACATTTTTCTTGGCGACGGAAATTTCTTGGCGGCTTGTATTTAGTTTTCTTGGGTGATAGCGGATAATCCACCGCTGTTGCCACGGTTGAAGATTATTTCCCGATTCGGCCGACAGCGGTATTCACCAACGCAATCGGAAGATAATTCAGGAATATAATCACCCGATTGTAGCCTCGAAACCAATCCACCGATTTTGGAGGATTAATTCCGCGATTATACTCTTAACCACCTGTTTAACGTGCTGTTTAAGAACTTAGTTCTTATTTCTTTTGTATACATCATGGCAGATAATGGCGAACGATTATGCTCACTTTAAACATAAAAAAATGGGGGGTGGCCCATGGTGTAGAAACTCTGGATGAAGTGGATTTTCGGCAAAGGTATATAATTCGGTCATTCATAATTTTAATCAGAACTCAACACTTAACTGAAATTTATTATTTAAAATTATATTTATGAATAAAATAAGTGCATTAGAGTGCACAAAGATCGCATATCTGTCTATTGGCACTAATTTATTAACAGTTAAGCACTGCATATTGCATTATTGATGTTGCTATGCAACATAACATTTTATAAACTTGTTTTTGTTACCTTCTGTTGAATAGTGTTACTGAATAATAAAAAGGAAGTTGCAATATCATTAACTCAAAAAAAAAAAAAAGAAAAAAGCACACTGTATAATAGCTATGACAGTATTACTACTATTACGTAAATTAAAAATTTTGAATTTTTTAATTTAAAGTAGAAAAATAGTCCTTTTGAACTTGATTTTAATAGGTTTTTTTCATGCAGATCAAAACAATATAATTTAGATTAAAACACTTTGATTTATATTAAAAATGAACACATTCTATTTCATTTTTTGAAAACAAATTGATTTTTTCAATCTCCGAACAGGTACCGCTTCAACAAAGGAACTGTTCGAGAAATCGTAAATGCTTTGGGTTCCAACGTGCAGAGCCAAACCACGAGAGATAGGGCAATCACTCCCATCATCAATGATTTTGAAATGGATGCATTTCCGCGCAGTGCAATCGGCGGATTATAAACATTGTCATGTGATCCGAAGCAACCAATAGCAGAAGACGTTACATCTGTGGCTAAATAATCCTGCAATTCATTTCTTCGCGGTTGGTGAATAAGAATGGCGGATTATCTTGGTATCTTGGATCGCGCGATTCTTCTATCCGCGGATTCTCCCGCAGATAATCCGTGATGGTGAATATGGCCGTTAGAGTCGAAGAACCAAGCTTTTATCTCCACTAGAAAAAAAGTTACAAGCGTTTGAACTTTGAGTTCGAAAACCTCTTTTCTGATCAAATTATTAACGTTTTATTGCGTTGCTATGGCGACATCTTTTAAATTTATTGTTGGTGTCCTTTTCATTTTGTTTCTTAAAAGCATTTTATTTTACGGCGATTATAACAAGGCAAATAATGCGATCGTCCGTGTTTCACTTGAATTCCTGCCAACTTAATGACTTATATTTTTTTTCTAGTACCATTTTGAAAATGTGTTTCAAATTAAATTGTAATTCATGTTTTTAGCAGGGACGTTTTTTTGGCTGCGATCTAAATATTAAAACAGCTTTTTTATTAGAATTTTGCAATTAATGTTCCAGGAAGAAAGCGGTTTGGAAATAATTGTTTTTGGTAGGGAATTGTATTTGTCATTTAGGGAGAGTGTTAAGTATGTGCTACTTGACATTTTTTTTATTCCTGAGGAAGCATATGCAAATAATGTGATTGACTTTTTGATGCGGAAAAGTTTTTTAGCGAGCCGCTTTAGCGGGGAGCAGTTTGTTGAAACTGTCCTCGCTAAAACTTTTCTCCTTCCTTTAAATGCGAGCCGCCTTGGCGGCGAGTAATTTGTTTTAACTTTCCTTACTATTTTAAAGGCGAGTCACCTTTTCGGCGAGTAGTTAGCTGAAACTTTTCTCGCTACTTTAAAGGAGAGCTGCCTTGGCGGCGAGTAATTAGTTTAAACTTTCCTCAATACTTTAAAAGCAAGCCGCCCTGGCGGCAAGTAGTTTTTTGAAACTTTCCTCGCACTTTGAAGGCGAGTCGTCTTTGCGGCGAGAAATTTGATGAAACTTTCCTCGCTACTTTAAAAGCGAGCCGCCTTGACGGCGAGTAGTTTATTTAAACTTTCTTCACTACTTTAAAGCCCGTGCAACGCCGGGCCCCACAGCTAGTCGTTTATACAGGTCTTTTAATGACCAAATGTTTAATTCTGATCATGGTTTTAATGCTTGTAATCATCATAATTTTAACTCTTGTCATACAGCTTTTAGTAATTCTTTGTCCTCTTTTTTTTCCTGGACCCGTGGGGTTTAGCTTGTCCCCTTTCGGAGCCGTGGCACCCACCCAGGCTGGTAGTGGTGCACGTGGCAGGGATGGTCCCCCTGGGTTTTTCCCTGGGATCAAACCTGTTTCCCCGGTTGCCGTTGATTCTGGTAGGCGGGACTCGGGTGGGGAGAGTCCTAATGATTTTGGCCTGCGGCCCCTTCGCTCCCCCCTGAAGTTTTTTAAATTTTGATGTTAACTCTATTTTTAATGTTGCCCTCACGGTTTCTATCAGTTTTAATTGTAATGTCCTCCAGGTGAATAGTTCACCCTCATCCTCCCTTGATGGCTTCGGGGCGATTGTTTCACAAGACCACTCGACGAATGGTGCCGAGAACTTCAGGGTGGCCTCTCAGAATGAGTCTATTTAGTCACATATTAATGAGAGCGCCGTCCTGGAGGAGGTCTTCTCGGAGAGTAACAGCCGGGCTCCCGCCGACAACAATCGCGGAGAAGTTGTTAATTTTGACGTCTGGGTGGAGCCTGGTTTTCTCTCCGAGTTTTACGGTCGCTTCTGTGTCATCTTGGGAGCCTCCTCTTTTACTGAGGAACTTTTTAATGATTTTAGTGGGTTAGTGTCCCTTGCTCATCTCTAGATTTGCCAAGGAGGTGAAATTGCCACCTGTCAGGGACACCCATTTTACTGGCCAAACTATTTCGACGGATGACCCCAAAGAAATACAAAAACTATATCGAAGAAACAGAAAAAGAGCTCTTAGGAACATCATGGGAGAGGAGTCCGGATTCTGCGACCTTGATCCAGAGGAGACAGCCGACCATTTCTACCAGGCTAGGGCTCCCCCTCTCGCTGACATCTCTTTTATGCCGACTTTTGGCAGAGCAGAGGTTTCGTTCAGGCACTTTTCTGAATCAGAAATTTCTGCCAAACTAAAGACCTGCCAAAGCTCTGCCCCTGGTCCGGATCGGCTTACTTACAACCATTGGCGTTCCGTCGATTCCGATTCCAGGGTGTTAACAATTATTTATACCATCTGTCTTAAGTTCAAAAGAATCCCGGAGGCATGGAAGAGATCCAGAACCAGGTAACGTGTTTCCAATCAGAAACAGTCCAATGTTGGTGTTTACGGGCACAGACAAGGCGTAAAACTTTGTGCCGTGCAGTCTTTAATGGTACACGAGTGGGCTTTCTGCTCCGAAAGCCCATATCGATGATGTTTCGTTGAATGGTTCGTACGCTGACACTTGTTGATGGGCTACCACTGAAATATGCAGCAATTTGCGGATGTTGCACGTCTGTCACTTTTACAGATTCTCGTCGGTTGTCGTTGATCCCGTTCTGGCATTACCTTTCTCTGGCCTCAGCGATATCGTAGATTCGATGTTTTACTTGATTCCCGATATTCGCGGTTCACTAATGAAACTGTCGTACGTGAAAATCAAAATTTTATAGCTACCTCGGAGATGCTATACCTCATCTCTCATGCGCCAACTATAACACCACGTTCAAGCTCACTTTAATCTTGATAACCTGTCATTGTAGCAGCAGTAATCGATCTAAGTAAGAACTGTGCCTGACACTGGTTGTCTTATACGCATTACCGACAGCAACGTCCAACTCTGACTGATTCCAGATCTCCTTATTTGCATACGCATGCTTGTACCAGTTTATTTGAATCTTCAGTGTATGTTCTGGGGTTGCACGTACTGCACCAACCTCGTAAAAACAAGGAAAAAAAAACACTTAATAATAAGAAAATCTAGCTAAATGGGAATTCTGGTAGAGCTCTCAGATCCCACAATACATATGAAGGGTCAGGGGGGAAAAACCACGGTAGTCACATTTGATTCATTTTGAGAAAAACGAAATTTAAACTTTACGAACTCATAAACTTCCCCAGTATACTTGTTCTAAAAGGACAATAATACATGGACTACAGTGTTTTTTCACGAATATTGCACATACTAAACGAAATTACACTTATTTTTCTAACAGTTTAAATTCAACAAAAAGTGGACTACCGTGGTTTTTTCCCCCTGACCCTTCATATTTATCATTTTACTTTCTTATTATAGGGTTTCCATTGCTTCTGGAGTTCAATGAAAATTGCTCGTTTTTAAACATCAAACCGATTATTTATCCGTTGCTGATGCATCATCAAAGAATATCGACGCATTCTTAAACAGAAACGGTTCAATGGACACATCGAGGAATATTGGAAAGGACATGAACTAACGCCGGATTTCGGTAAGTATCCATTTTGCTCAATCGGCGGTTAGTTCATACACAAAATATAAAACACAAAAATCCCTATGTTTTTTGTGCATTTAAGCGTTACAGGTGTGGGAAGAGGACTTAATACTCATATAATAATCATAACATACAAGTTCAAGATGCCAAGGTGTTTGCAATCTTTTTATTGAATATTACTCTCTTAGTTTCTGATATGATTAATTATGTCGAGGTTAGTTTGTTTGGTGATCAACGTTGTAATATAGCATAACAAATTATAAGCTACTATCCGAGAATTTAACCTCGATGATGAAGAAAAAGCCAAAATGGTTGAGAGTGAAAACGACTGAACAGTTAAGCTTCTTTATGAGAAAATAAAATCAGTTGCAAAAGGAAGGGAGCTTTACCGCAATGAAAACATTTTGAGCAAAAACATTAAAATGTAGTGTTAAATGTACTGTTAGGGTACCTTAAACGAAATAAACACACTTGTAGTATAGGTAATATTTCAAACGCAGACTACAGAGAAATTACGGCAAACATAGTCGGCAAAAATGTTAGAAAATATTGAAGACCTCAAAGTCATCAGATTTTGCAAATCAAAACAAATGTGGTCTTAAATAAGGTTTCCACAGAAACAATTACTATAAAAATCGTACTTTGTTGCTTATGATCTGATTAAAAAGCTGACGACATAGAGTATTCGCTGCAGAAATATTCGAAATTGAAAAATTAATTCAGTTCTCTAAAGTTAAAAAAAGTTTAAAAAAAAAAGCCTTGTGTACTCAATCAAAGCCTCTCACACTCCTTGAAATCAAGATGCTCAAAACCGTTACTATAACTGACATTTTAGAATCAGTATTGATAGAAAAAAGGCGGAAAAAATCGAACTAATGCCGCAGCTGCCAGGAATTCAATCTGTCTAAAAATACGAAATTGCAGCAAAAGATTTAAAGTTGAGTGGAACTAAGGTTTAAGCAAAGTAGTTTAACGGCAACAAGTCGTGCATCTACGCTGCAGATCTGGGTTCGATTCCCCGTTTGGGCACAATCGACTCAATCTTTCATCCTTTTAATGGGTCCATCACATAAGTGCCAAGGGTGCTTGGGAACTAAACCCTAAGGGTTATGCGTTCGGCCATCCACCTGAGAAAACGATTTGAAAATTGAGCTAGGCAAATTTTAAAACAGACTGGGAACCTAGGTGTTCACTCACATTGTCAATATTAATACGGTTTCATCTATTCATGTAAAAAGTGTTGTAACAAAAGCACCCGCTTCCCCCGAATTTCAATATTGGCTGCATTACCTCCTGCCAAAAAGCTGAATATAGTGTAGATTAATGATGCACCGATTAATGGTCCATAATCTGCCACTTGCCGGATTCAACCTTTCAAGCACTGCTTAATGATAACTATTGCTAGCATCGGGAGTTGCACCCTTATGTTCGGCGTCAGACAAGCTCTCTAAAGTACTTGTCAATTCATCTTAGCTCCAATCCTCTCTACGGATATCAGTCTGAGTGATGTATGGTGTGGAGTAAATATTAGAAATTCGACTGAGTGGACAATGCACAGTCAAATGGCTCCAAAAGAAATTCAAATCGCAAATATTAAAAAAAAAAAAAAAAAAAAATCGACTCCCTTCCCTTCAAACTTTCAAGCACTGCTTAATGGTAACTGTTGCTTGTTAAGCATAGGGAATTGCGCCGTTCTCTTTGTCGGCAGACAAGCACTTTGAGTCACTAGTCACTTTACCTAAACTTCCACCCCCTCTTCGTATTCCAGCCCTTCAACTGTACTGAGCGTCATAAGGAGTGGAGTAAAAATTGGACATTTGACTGGGTTGACATTACACAGTAGGGTGGGGCGAAAAATGAAAATTTTATTCAGATCAACTTCTAAAAGTTCCCAAAAGTTGTCTTTGGTAATAGTTAGTTTTTGTGCAAATTTTGAGCAAAATCGGCTAATATCTTCAGGGGGCGCTACGATCACAAAGTTTTATCATAGCTTTTATAAGGATTTTATAGTTAAAATATGAAAAACAATGCCGTTAACTAATCTCATTGCATTTTTTTACTCATAAGATATATGCATGCATTCAAAGCATGTGAAATAACTCACAAAAATTATTTTATATTGTTACAAATCTTGTAAATAGTTGTTGTTTTTCCTGCCTTGCATCATTTTCACTAGTTTTGGTTTTATCTGGCGACATGTTGCAAAAGTATCTGAAGATACCACTTTTATCACTTGTATACCGGCCTTGTAACACTTTGTAGTTTTTACACTTGCCCTAACTTTAATAAGCATGAAGACATTTTTCGTTCGGAGTGGTTTTTCTTTTTTTATTGCTAGAACTTTCTGAATGGATTATGGAAGTTATAAACAAATTACTCCAGATTTTGCTAGAATGTTGTCGGAAATTCGTTTCGTGTATAAATAGCTGGCCTTGAACACAAGTCAGTTAGTTTTTCTCAGATGGGATTTCTGAGAGGCTCGGTTTTATTCGCTTTGGGCGGATGTTTGTTTTGCTTTTGTAATTTCTTAATTACTGTTCACGTTAGATACGTGGTGCTGAGTTACTGTTGAGAGTACAGTGTACTGTTTGCTACCCAATTGCTGGATGTTTAGCAATTGTTTCCTGCTCCTGTTGTAAATAAGTGTACATACTTGTAAATAAATTTATAGTTATTTCCTCAAGATTGGAATGCTCATTTAAGAAAGTTGAAGGTGCTACGGACTCGTTACAATTTTGGAGCCCAACGTGGGGCATCTTCAAGGACTTTCTTGGAATTATCTGTGAATTTAGACTTTTTTTCCTGAGGACTGGTCGACTTCGGAATTTTATGGTGATTACTCGAGCAATGGAGGAACAACTGAAACAACTCCTTGATGCGATCAACGCTGTTAAAAGT
>JAXGGA010020920.1:0-17441 GCA_038373865.1 Uloborus plumipes | reverse complement strand
CTAAAAAAAAAAATTCATGGCGAAAAATACCCAATAGTATATTTATGAAGAATTTCTTTGTACGGTTGGGAACTTTTGTTCCGATTGACCCCGCTGTTCCTATAGACCCCATTTTACGGTACACCCAAAAAAATTTTCATCAAAATCGGCGGGGGTCGAGTGGGGATTTTCTCGAAATTTGGGACACTTGACATGGAATGACCCACAAGAATTTTTGAGAATATTTTGAAAAAAAATCATTAAATGTTTTTAGAGAAATTTAAATTTGAATAAATTTATTCTTTTAAAAATAAAATTTTCATAAAATTAGTCATGTTGTATATTAGATTCAGCGGCAACTAACGTACTTTAAAATGCCATTTACCAAATCGCTCTATCTATATTTGGTGCTGAGTTATGGTCCCTTTTACGTTTAAAGCATCCATGAAAAAACGAGGGTTTTTCCAAAGTTCTAAGTCTCATAAATAAAAAAATAAAAGAGATAAAAATCTAAAAATTGGGATTTTTGATTACCTCAAAGGGTACAATTGATGAACCAAATTTGAAAGAAATACAAAAATGTAAGGGAAAAATTTTCTCAGATTTTGGATCACTTGAACGGAATGACCCGTATGCATTTAATTTTTTTGGATTGACTCTGGTTCTTGAGACAAACGAAACACAAGATATTAATGAAAAAGTTTCAACTTCCCTCCTAAAGATCTATTAATTCCATTATTGCCTCTAAATTTTATTATTTTTTCACGCATATAGGTACACTGTTAAAAATTCAGGAAGCATTTATGGTAAATATTACTGTAAAATGTAGCGTTTACCGTACAGAAATTTTTTATAGTAAATTGTACCGATAAAAAAATTGTGATTGCAACACCAATTGATCTCCACGTGACTTACTTTGCGATGCAGATGACAGACACCCTTTTTCCGCTCTCCTGATGTGTCTCATTTGGTACCGTGGATAGTAAAGCAGGGTCCCGGGTTCGATCCTTGTCGTTCGTATCTCGCGCTTTTTAATTCTCGTTTTCTCTTCCGTAAAATTTTACAGTAAAAAAATATTTTACAGTAAAAGTTACTGGCAACATGGATGCCAGTAACTTTTACCGTAAAATTTCAGGAAAATTTTTAACGGTGTATAAGAGTTTTACCAATTAAGGTATTAGACCTTGAAAATAGCAGTTCGTGTCTTACTGTGAGTTTATAAGTGCTTTTTGTCTGGAAACAAACCCCCACTCTTGAAAACGGTGAATTTTTTATTAAGCCAGCAAGGTGAGTACATTAAATATCCCTTGTTCATACGTCTAGTCGTGCAAAAACAACATTGGATTAAACAGATTTGGCCTTTGAGGAATAATATGGAAGTAGGAAAAGTAAGCGTGATTTATGAACCCCCCCCCCCCGATAAGCCGAAAGAAGTCTTTTCCCACCATTTCACATCAAGTTTGGCTAATTAAACAGTTCATCAAAGCCCTTGATAAGACGGGTGACTGTTTTAAGTATGTGCGTTAAAACTTTCTAGCCTTGAGCATACAAAAATTAGAAGCAGGCACCTTCGATGGACCGCAAATCCATACTCTTATAAAAGGCACTGTATTTGTAAACTATATGACACAAATTGAATCTGAAGCATTTAAGGTTTGTTTTAGTAGCCAAACATTTTTTGAGGTACCATGAAGCACCAGACTATTCAGAATTAGTTGTTAAAATGCTTCAAAATTTTCACATATTAGGAGCTACTATGAGCATTAAATTGCATTTTTGAACAGTCATTTTGACAGATTCCCGGATAATCTGGGAAATTAGTGAGGAACAACTAGAACGGTTCCACCAGAATAATGGTAAAAAGTTACCAAGGTCGATGAGATCGCCACATGACGCCAGACTATACTGTAAAAACCAGGGGTGCCAAACGGGTGACTTTAGTCAACATAGGGTAAAAATACGGTGCCATTAGGGGGCCAAAGTAGGGATTTGATGCCCTTTGGCACCTCCCTGGGTGAACAGTGCTTCCAAAGACCGAGGGTGCCATTAAACCCACCAATAGCAGAACGTAGATAATAGCGCATGCGCGCTGACTTATTTCCATTTAGTTTTAATGGCGGACGGTACGTTGCAGCAAAAGGAATTTGCTTCATCTTTCACATTGGATAAATGCATCTGCATTTACTCACATTATTTTGTCTCACATTATCTTCAAATCCTCTCGTAAGTACTACAGGCATTTTACCATAGTTTACTATTAGAACGTTTAAAATTGTTTCAGTTGACTACTGCGTATAAGTTTAACTTATTGCTATAACATTGTTATGTCTTGTATTTTCTATCATGTGTAAAGGTTACCTTAAGAATATGTACCGGTAAAAGAAAAGAAAAAAAAAAAGATTCAACTAGCAAATAGAAAGTTTTAGAAATTATTATATTTTAAACTTTACTGGTTCATTTTCTGAATATAAGAAGTGCTGTTTGCTTATATTGTCAGGAATCTAGCGGATTTTCCGCAACAATATTTATTTATAACGATGCGAAGCATTTAAGTGGCCGAAATAATATAGCTGTTTCGTAACGATAACTGCGTAGACAGAATATTCAAAAAAAGAAATCTCTGTCTCTCACTATTATTTATTATAAACACTCAAATGTCATGACTCATTTCGTGACGCTGCGTTGGCTACTTTTCTACTTTACTACTACTTTTTCGTTGGCTACATTTCATGAAACGCTAGAATGCATAAATCGTTAAAAATGTACTTCAATTCAAATGTCGAATTATATACAGGGTGTCCACTCCAATCGTGGACCAATAGCTAATTTCTAAACCGTTAGAGATAAGCATATAGTTTATTTAGGAAAAAATCTCCAAATTGCGAAAGGAATTTTGGGTCTATTCAATGTTTTTCAAAAAATCAAATTTTGAAAGAGTTACAAAATTTAAATTTTTATACAGCCCCCCAGTCCTATCAATCATATTTAGTAAAACATTCTTGACACTGTAACGTTTAAAACTAAAAAAAAATCTCTCTTCTACCACAAAAATTGATCGAGGTATGACGTTTTGAAAAATCAAGATTTTGCATTATTTCATGACGTCATCGAGAGATCGCTTAAGGGACCGTATGCGAAATCCTTCAAAATCTTGATTTTTCAAAACGTCATAACTCGGTCAATTTTTGTCGTAGAAGAGTGATTTTTTTTTAGTTTTAAACGTTACAGTGTCAAGAATGTTTTACTAAATATGATCGATAGGACTGGGGGGCTGTATAAAAATTTAAATTTCGTAACTCTTTCGAAATTTGATTTTTTGAAAAACATTGAATCGACCCAAAATTCCTTTCGCAATTTGGAGATTTTTTCCTAAATAAACTATATGCTTATCTCTAACGGTTTAGAAATTAGCTATTGGTCCACGATAGGAGTGGACACCCTGTATATACGTAATAATATGTTACTCTTGGTTAAAATTTTGATGTTTATGAAACGACTTGATTATTCAGTGATCGTAATACAACTGAATATTTTTGGCTTTTCGTAAAAGTGATTCAACAATACCTTCCCACTTCATTTTTAGTAAAGATGATGTTATAGTAAATGTTAATAACATTTTAAAACTGCTGAGTGATCTAGTGGATATATATACGAGAGTTAGAACACGGACAGATGAATTGAAGTCATGAATTCTTTTAAAATATGTTGGAAAGTATGAACGTGATGAGAAAATGCCTTAAATTACAAGTTTCAATCGTTTTAAAACCAGAATTCAATGTGAAAAATGTGCAAAGACTTCGAGAATAAAGCAAATAAAGCTGAACACAATTACAAACAAAAACACATACAGCTTACGAGGGGGGATCGGCAATAGAGAGCAGTGATGGTGCCATTATTCTCTCCTACGGTTCCATCTTTCACCCCGCAGAGCACGTTGGATTGAGGGTGCCAGTTTTTCACCAAGCTACGGGTGAAATCCTGGCTCCCTCCTGGATGCCGCTGGTGCTACACGCGTTTCACCCCTGACAGGTGCCAATCGCAACCAGTAGTTTTAACAGTGTACTGTCGTACTTTAATAAGAAATTTTCCTGAGCAATACCATCACAGAAAAGCTTTCAGAAAAAGTTTTCTGTAATTTTTGTTTTTATAATTTGATGAACAGCCTTTTATTTATTTTTTGTTTTTATATCGTGCTGGTAAAGTATCTTAATAAAAATATTTTTTAATGCATATTGGTATTTTTATTTCGGTTTTCTCAGTGAAATAGCCAATAGTCTTTATTTCAAAAACTAGAGCCAATTCGACAAATCTAATAATTTTCTATAATTCAGCACAGTTGTCTGATAAGGAATTGAGTTAAAGTTAGAATGCCGCAAAATGACTGTTCCCAGTGTAATCTATCAGCGGTAGGCAAGCCGCCGATGATTGTGGCAATGTTTTGAACCTTACTTTATGTCTGAATCGAATTAATAAACATTAATTTCTGGAAAAAAATTAGGCTTAATGTCTAAATTAAAAGTTAGGTGAAAATTTTCTAATTTTTTTTCAGTCACTGCAACATTTTACTGTCATTATTTTATAAATTTTAAAACAAGCAATATACTTGTGTCTGAAAATATTTTCATGTGGGTTAACAAAACATTATTTTAGCAAGTTAAAGCGACTATTTAATAAGTATCAGAGATTTTTTTGATGAAAGTTGACTAACAATTTTGAATCAGCATCGTCTCAACTTAGGCAAAATTTCAGTTTAAGTCTCTAGTGTATGTATGACGTTGATGCCCCTCTTCCCCCCAAGTAAGTCTTTTGTTCACACCAAACTTGGAAAGTAGATCTTCAGTTAATTTAGGTTGCCGACTGCTGATATATATATTTAATTAATAAATCGCCTTAAAGTGTAGTTAGGGGTTAAAATATTCTTTCGCATCAATTGGCAATGTAATAACATCTTGGGTGCTGTCCATTTTTAATGTTGTTTAAAAGTATAATTAATACCATTAGTAGCGCCAATATTGAAATATAAGCGGGTACTAATTAAACCAGGACCAATTTCAAAGATGAACTGAACATTACGTTTTATCTGCTGCTTTAGAAAGAAAATTATACTCCTGTGAAGTACTTATGTCAGTCATGCGTTCACTTGACCGTAATAGATGCGCCTGAATGAGTTTCGACACATGCAACTTGAACACAGAAATGAATATTTGAGCGGCAAATATTTCAAGGCTTGTTAATAAGGTATGACTCTCTGCAAAGTAGCTTATTCGGAGCCTCAAATTGGCAACGAGTCGGCAATTATTTTCAGAGCTAATGTAATTTTCATCATTCGTGCAAATCATCATTTGGGCTGCTTTTTGATTTCCGTTTATTTCCACTAGCTTCCCGTTATTTTCGATCAACAAACTTCAGTTGTGATGCACGTCTGCTTCTTTCCTTGGTTGCTACTTGATCTCATTTAATTCATTGTTATAATAAACGTTTTATTTGTGTAGGGTCGGTTGGGAGTAAATGAGAACAAATTCTATTACCGCACTAGTGGTGGTTTTCGAAACTGAACTATTTAGTGAGTGAAAACTAGACAACGTAAAGAAGACTGTTTGAGAGTTTAGTGAATTTCAAAAATTTGAAACGTATCTTCCCAAGTAGCACACTTCGTTTTTTAAAGGTTGTAAAATGGTTATTAACGTTGTAACAACCGCTTAAAAACGTTTATAAAACGTTTAAAGGTTATTTGTGCTACCTGGGTTGCTTAATTGTTTCTATTTGAAATTCTACTTTATGCTCTGACGAATTTTATTTACAATGTAAACACTTGCAATTTTCTTTTACAATAAGCCAAATTAGTTATAATACAAGACAGTTATAATACAAGGATTGCAGGATTTCTTTGATTCACTGGTTACAGGATTTTAAAATCTGTGCCTTCTACAAACAAGTGAAAGATTAAGAGCCATTATTTTGAAATTCAGGCAAGGTGTGGCAGTAACCGTTTTTGATTTTCCTCATTTTTTTATATGTCAAAGTAGGTCATGAAAAATGAACATTCTGAAGTTTGTAGCCCCCCCCAAAATTTTGTTCGCTCGATAAAAATTCTCAAAGTTTAATGTTATGCAGCGTTTTTTGGTAAAACGGCTGAAAGACGCATTTCAGTGCGCTGTAGTTCTTTACAGAAACGCCACCCCATAGTTATTTTTGCATTTATTGATTGTACAGTGTGAAGTTATGAGGACCTCATAGTTATTTGGTTTGGGGTGTGTTGCTTTCTTTAGTTAAGGGGCCACAAAGTATGGTTTTTAGACCATTTTCGCTCGACTTTGAACTGCGTTATTTCCCCTCTAAAAGCAACCCCCCGAATTTTTTTTTAAACATATACTGAAAATTTATACTATGAAGAGAATATGTGGTACGAAAATTGTTTAATATCTCATTGCTTTGAAGAGAAAAATACTTAGACATTTTTCAAATTTTCAAAATTTGCGGTTTTGATCGCATTTAACTCAAAACAGCTACTCCAGGAAAAAAAAGCTTTTATGGATTATGGAACCTACAGATGTGTAGAATAACGTAAAAAAGAAAGTTGCATGGGGTCTCGTCAAGAAAAGAATTTTTTTAGCTCATTTTAATGCTTTTCTCATAGTAAAATGTGTCCATCAAGTAGGTCAGATCTGCTGAAACGTTACGTATATAGTAATGATATATTTAAATTTGTATAGGGAAAGAGAAAAAGACTAAAAACACTTAATTTTGTCTAAATTTTTTAATTTTTAGTTTTTTAATTGCAATTTAACACTTGAGGCATTTATTATGGAACTTAAACGTAAAAGGAAGTAGTGTGGCGTACATACCCGATTTTTCAAAATTACTACAAATCCGTTAATGCTTTGTACTTTGCATCAAATCAAGAAATCCCTTTGAAAAAAAAGAGCGCTTGAAATGCTTGTTGTGTTGACGATTCTTTTCATAGAACTATTAAAAATGCAACAGCTTGGTATTTTAAACTGCAAAAACTATCGTCTGTTAGTATGAAACCAACTGTAAACAAAAGAAAACAAAACAATGTAAATAAAATCATTTCATGTCTGCCTTTTTGTTTGTCGTTTGTCAAGTTTTACTTGTGTATTTATGAAATCGTGAGAAATATCGTCTGCTAGTGGAGAGAAACTTTATTTGAAAGAAAAAAATCTGGTATGGACCCCACACTACTTCCTTTTACGTGTAAACTTCTTAGTACCTTAAGTGTTGAAATAGAGCTTGGAGTGAGCAAGATAACAATTCAAGCATTTACACCCCTAATTTTCCACTAAACAATGCAAAAAATGATTTACAATGATTCATTTTCTAAATATCGTCGATTTTAGCATCATTCAGTGGATTTTTCGCATAATACCGCCAATGGCGCTAAATTGAACCCAAACTCATAAAATTATTTTTTTCGCCAAATTTGTCGCCAATTTGGCGATATATCACCAAGTTGGCGACATGCACTTGGTGGCCAAAAGCTTGGCGATATATCGCCAAGTCGCAGCGCCAATTTATATCACTTAAGTCTGCATTGATATTAACAATGATTCACCCCCAAAATGAATAAAACACTCCCTTGGGAACATTCAAATGCAACCAATGACCTCCCATTAGGGCACCCCTACTTTCGCTCAGTTTAGGTACAAAGGAAAACGGTTTTTGCGGCTTGATGCAAGTTTTGCACAGCGATTCATATTATGTTCATCCTGCAGACATGCAGATACTGCCATTTACCTGCCCAAAGTAACGAAAAATGCAGTTACTGCTAATTACCATTGCTTAAAAAATGGTTTTTTTTCATCGGAAACCAAAAAAAGATGTCTGTACCATAAAACTAATGTAATAATCTTATTCCCATTTTTGTGTATTTTCAAAGCGCGTGAAAGCTGTTTACATGAATCCTTTACATGTGCGTGTTCAAGTAAAGAGATAGTATGAAGCATCTGACTTTTAAAGTAGAGAGCTTTTTAAGAGGAAAGACAACTTTACAACGAAATTAAAAGTAAGTTTTATCTTTTTCTTCACATGATAACAATAATTTTTAGAATTTTAAGAATTTTGAGTTTATTTTACTAAACTAATTTAAGGGCGATTCTCTGTAAACTGGTAATTTGCTGTCCGGACTGAGTATTTTAAAAATAATAAAGTGTAATAAAGTAATTATCGCTCTTAATACAAGTAAAGCATTAATACTTTGTGGCCCAATTGTATTTAGAGTGATAACTATTTAATTTTTTTTTCTAGAAATTATCTAAGCGCCAAAAACACAGTCCCCTGGCTGTCCCAAATCCATAGTTTAACTGTTAAAGATAGTATTTCAAAAAATCTATTAACACTACATAAATTTGGCAACTAATATCTAAAAATAGAATAATGAAGCTATATATTTCTTATGAAATAAGTTATAATTACGTATTTCTAAAACTTAAAATTGTCATGTAAATTCTGTCCAGAGTTTTTCCAAACAGTCCCCTGCAACATTTTCAAAGCTGTAATACGAAAAATCTATTACTTTTGCAAATTTTTTTTGACATGAAGTTTAAAGCAATCAGTGTGAATTTGCTGAAATTGCCGAGAACGGTGCTGAAACGATACTTAGTTTAGTTTGAGAGCCACATTTGTGATGAAAGTTGCCATCAGGATCGTTACGAAAACAGTCCTCTGGGAAGTGATTTTATTAATTTCAATTAGTTTAATTATGAAACATATTAGTTATTATGTCCACGATTTGTGCCTAAATTTATAGGTAGTCTCGTAACTAATTATGCTCCAATAGTTTTGCAGATATTACGCAACAAAGAGCAAAAACACAGTCACCTGGCACAGTCCCCTGCCTAGTTATACCAGGCGGGGGACTTACCCCCTATCACAATTTGTCAGAAAAACACAAGCTTCAATTGGCCCTCTTTCAAACCAAAGTAATAGATTCATTTTCTGAGCAATAGTAAAATAATTATACGGACATTTCAAAAAACCATGCCCGGACAGATTTCGTGTGAAAAATGACGAGTTTACAGAGAATCGCCCTTAAGTGTTAATTATTATAAATGAACTATTTTGTAAGTATTTCTTAATAATCCAGGATTATTAATATGAATAAGTACAAAAAGCAGCTAATTGTTATGGATTATGATATCAGTTCTTATTTGAAAAAAAAAAATATTACGTGAGATTTTATATTGCCTGCTCCTGTTAGCAGAAACAATTATTTTTTTATTTGAAATAGCGAAAAAATATTTTTTTTAATTAGCAAAACGGATAGTAAATGTCGATAACTGCAAAATTATCCAAGTGAGAAATTTCATCAAGGGTAGGGGCGATTCTCTGTAAACTCGTTATTTTTCACACGAAATCTGTCCGGGCATGGTTTTTTGAAATGTTCGTACAATTATTTTACTATTGCTCAGAAAATGAATCTGTTACTTTGGTTTGAAAGAGGGCCAATTGAAGCTTGTGTTTTTCTGATAAATTGTGATAGGGGATAAGTCCCCTGCCTGGTATAACTAGGCAGGGGACTGTACCAGGTGACTGTGTTTTTGCTCTTTGTTGTGTAATATCTGCAAAACTATTGGAACATAATTAGTTACGAGACTACCTATAAATTTAGGCACAAATCGTGGACATAACTAATATGTTTCATAATTAAACTAATTGACATTAATAAAATCACTTCCCAAAGGACTGTTTTCGCAACGACCCTGATGCATACTTTCACCACAAATGTGGCTCTCAAACTAAAAGTATCGTTTCAACACCGTTCTCAGCAATTTCAACAAATTCACACTGATTGCTTTAAACTTAATGTCAAAAAACATTTGCAAGAGTAACAGATTTTTTCTATTGGAGCTTTGAATTTGACTCAGGGGACTGTTTGAAAAATCTCCGGACAGAATTTACATGACAATTTTAAGTTTCAGAAATACGTAATTAGACCTTATATCATGAAAAAAAAAAAAAAAAAAAAAAAAAAATCTGCATTACTCTATTTTTAGATAATAATTGCCAAATTTATGTAGTGTTGATAGGATTTTTGGAATATTACCATGAAGTGTTAGACAATATGATTGGGACAGCCAGGGGACTGTGTTTTTGGTGCTTAGATAGTTTCTAGAAAAAAATTAAATTGCTATTGCTCTAAATACAATTGGGCCACCGAGTATTAATGCTTTACTTGTATCAAGAGCAATAGTTATTTTATTACACTTTAATTATTTTTAAAATAATCAGTCCGGACAGCAAATTACAAGTTTCCAGAGAATCGCCCGTAGAGGGAAATAGCTTTTTTCAGTCTTTAAAAAAATATTAATATAGTGAACGTTTGTTATAAAACCCCCTGTCCTTCAAACAAAATTTTTCACTTCAGAGAAAAGCCCTTGTAACGTAAATGTACAACATATTTCATGTTATTTAATCAAATTTAAAATACTGGAATTACTTGTACAAGTTATGCTTCATGTTAAAAGAAATTTTAAGACTGACAAAATAATAAATCAATGCAGTTTTTACTTTTTCGCTTTTGCCGGGAAAGTAAGCTAAAAGCTTACTTTTCCGTAAAAGTAAAAGGCGGAAAAATCATTAAAGTGGGTTTAACGCATTTAAAAAATATTCCTAAAAACAAAATAACAAAAAAAAAAGTCCAAAATAAATAAAACCACTGCATTAAAATTTCAAATTGGAAAGTAGGGATTTGAGATAAGGAAACTTTGTCTATTAGTTTGTCTTTTGGTCTGTATCTGCGGGTTCGTCAGTTAGTCAACCCCGCCATCCTCCTAAGAACTTTTGAGTACAAGCATTTCTGTTCGAGTGAGCTTTATTTTTTGTTCGAAAGATCTCTGCAGGGACATCTATTTCACTTTCAAATTTGAACAAGTTTTCGTTCAATTTTCAACGGTTAAAAGGGTGTTTCTCAGTAAACTCTTAACTCTTAATTGACTGTCCGGATCGAGTATTTTAAAAATAATAAGGTGTAAAAAAGTAATTATCTCTCTTAATTCAAATAAAACATTAATTCTTTACAGTCCAATTGTATTTGGAAAGATAACAATTTTTCTTTTCTAGAAATTATTTTAGTCCTAAAAACACAGTCCTCTGGTTGTCCCAATCCTATACTCTAACACTAAGATTTAATATTTCAAAAAACCTATTAACACTAGATAAAACTGGCAATTACTATCTAAAAATAGAACAATGTAACTATATTTTCTTTTATGAAAGCAGTTATGAGTTCAGTTACGTATTTCTGAAACTTAATATTGTTATGTAAGTGCTATCCGAAGTTTTTTCCAACAGTCTACTGCCAAAAATTCAAAGACGCAATAGAAAAAAAATCTGTTACTCTTTCAATTGTTTTTTGGTATGAATTTAAACTGAATCAGTGTGAATTTGCCGAAATTGCAGAGAACGGTGTTGAAATTCTACTTTCTTCAGTTTTAGAGCGATGTTTATGATGAAAGGATGCATCTTAGTCGTTGCGAAAAGAGTTCTTTGGTAAATGATTTCTAAATGTTAATTAGTTTAATTATGAAACAGATTAATTATTATGTCCAAGATTTGCGCCTAAATCGATCGGTGGTTTCATAACTAATTATGTAACAATTATTTTTCAAATATTACGCAACTAAGAGAAAATAAACAGCCTCCTGGCGACATTCCTCTGCCTACCAATAAGACAGGAGACGTGTCATGATTTATCCACAAAACATGAATTTAAATTGGTCCTCTTTTGAACTAAAGTAATAGATTCATTTCCTGCGCAATAAAATTACAATTATACGAACATGTCAAAAAAAATATGCCCGGACAGCTTCTGTATGGGCGATTCTCTGTAAACTGGTAATTCGCTGTCCGGACCGAGTATTTTAAAAATAATAAAGTGTATTAAAGTAATTATTGCTCTTAATGCAAGTAAAGCATTAATACTTTGTGGCCCAATTGCATTTGGAGCGGTAAGTATTTAATTTTTTTTTCTATAAATTATCTAAGCACCAAAAAACAGTCCCCTGGCTGTCCCAATCCCATAGTCTAACTGTTAAAGATAGTATTTCAAAAAACCTATTAACACTACATATATTTGGCAATTAATATTTAAAAATAGAATAATGAAGCTATATTTTCCCTATGAAATAAGGTATAATTATGTATTTCTAAAACTTAAAATTGTCATGTAAATTCTGTCCGGAGTTTTTTCAAACAGTCCCCTGCAACAAATTCAAACCTGTTTTACGAAAAATCTATAACTTTTGCAAATTCTTTTTAGCATGAAGTTTAAAGTAATCAGTGTGAATTTGCCGAAATCGCCAAGAACGGTGTTGAAACGCTACTTAGCTTAGTTTGAGAGCCACATTTGTGATGAAAGTATGCATCAGGGTTGTTACGAAAACAGTCCTCTGGGAAGTGATTTTATTAATTTCAATTAATTTAATTATAAAACATTTTTGTTATTATGTCCACAATTTGTGCCTCAATTTATAGGTAGTCTCGTAATTAATTATGTTCCATTAGTTTTGCAGATATTACGCAACAAAGAGCAAAAATACAGTCACCTGGCACAGTCCCCTGCCTAGTTATACTAGGCGGGGGACGTACCCCCAATCATAATTTATCAGAAAAACACAAACTTCAATTGGCCCTCTTTCAAACCAAAGTAATAGATTCATTTTCTGAGCAACAGTATTATATTTATACGAACATTTCAAAAAACCGTGCCCGGACAGATTTCATGTGAAAAATGACGAGTTTACAGAGAATCGCGCCCAAAAAGTTAACATTGTCCCGAACTTAAAGACGGATTCACTTAAAACAGTCTTTGCTAGAAAAGCTCTGTGGAAAATAAGTAAAAAAAAAGATTTTTTGCATTAGTATTTGAAGGGTATATTTTGAACAATTCAAAAATTTCTTCCATGCAATAACACGAAAAGTATATTTTTTACACTTAGCAATTGAAAACAATTTGCAGAATCTCCTTCTAGTCTTCTGAATATATTCCCATGATTTGGTTTAGGAAATAAAAAGAAATAGTTATCAACAAAAATCGAAATACCTCATGTCGAAGACTAAACAATGACACAAGTAAGGGAAAATTATGACGAAAATGAAATTAATTCAAAGTGAATACGTTTCTACCTGAAATGAGTTAATATGAACCTAAAATACAGTAAAATTCTAGAATGTGCTTTTACTCGATATTTTAGAATTTTATGGGGGGAGGGGGGGAGTGGGAGTTAAAGAATACATACTTAATGCATATTAATATATTTTTCGAAAAGCAACAAAACTCAGACCCACATTTACAACGCTACAGCTAGAAAAAAGGGTTTTGGGGACCAACCAAAAAAAAAGTGCTTTGAAACCTATTTACATTGCTTTTACAATGAAAAAGCCAAACTTTTCTTGTGAGGGTGTTCTCCCCACTCCGAACGCTACCCCCGCCAGGCTACAACACTGCACGCGCATGTAAATCAGGGACGTCATTTCAAGTTTTTCCAGGGGGGGACAAAGGGTAAAAACACAATACAATTTCACCAGAAAACAACTAAGACCACGCCCACTTATATGTAAATACATTGATTTCTCAAAGTCAGGGGGGGGGGCGCAATTGACCCCCCCCTGCCCCCCTAAATGACGGGCCTGATGTAAATACCTTATTTTTTTTAATTACCAGTAGCGTCAATTGCCATCTCCTGACCCCCTGAAATAAAAGGCCTGCTTTTATTGCAAATAAAAAGCTAAAAGTTAAGTTTGATCATTATTAAAGTTGTCTTTCCACTTCGAACACTTCCCTATTTTCCACGTTTCTGGGTTGATAGTAGTTCTGTACTTTAACACATACAAATGAATGGTTTATGTTAAAACATATTTCACACGTTTTGCAAAGGCTAAAAATGGGACTGAGATGTATTGTCAGTATCAGACAGTAAAATAGGGCCATACCTTCCATTTTTCACTGGAACTCTCTACATTTAGGAATTTTTATTAAAATTTCGGCCGACTTCTTATATTTCGATAACGGGGACATGAGGGCAAAATTTTTTTGCGTCCAAACACTTGTTTTACTACTTGTACTAAAACAAGTACTGTCTGATCTTCTTTGGTAAAACCATCCGCGCTTTTACACATGCGTCAGGTCTTCTCTGATCTTATTAAAATAGGGGTGTTAGGTTAGATAACAATAAGGGGAAGAGTAATAAGAAGCATTTTGAGCCGTATAAAACAACGTGCAATGATGCTCATTTCAAATACACAGTTTAGTTGAATATGTCAAAAGGATATAGCAAATGCAAGTTTTAAATTGAAAACTTCGGAAAGTTATCAGCCACAACCCATCTACCCTTTTTTAAGTGGAACTGTTCGCGAGTGTCAGGACGGACGACAGTAATACTACTTGTACTTGTTTTATACAGGGTGTTCCAAGTCAACCTTCATAACCTCTAATTCCTCAACCGTTCGTCGTAGATGCATACTTCTAATTGCACATTTGCTCGAAATGAGGTAGAGAGTCAAAGTGTTGAAAGTTTGAAGCGAAAAAATAATTCAGTCCAAAAATACGAAATCTAACTTTTTATAGGGACAACGGGTCCCCAAACTTATATTTATGGAAAGAATCTCCATTAAAAAATAATGCTAACAAAAAAAAGATGACATTTGTGCGATCAAAATTCGCGGAGATATTCGAGGTTTAATTGCTCAGGGCCCGTAAACAAATTGACAAACCAGAGGAATAACGAGCTTTTAGATTAGGTACGATAATGAAATTTGTTTCATCCGTGTCAGAAAACATTCGCTTCTCATTGCATTCAAAAATAAATACAGATGATACAAGACTACAAAACATAACAAGAAAAGGTAAATTATTATACAATATTATACAAAGATATTAAACACACGAAATATGTTGAATCTAAGAAATAGTATACATTGCGATTACATTGTTCGTAAAGCAACACCATTTCTACATACTGTTCCGTAGTGTACATCGTAACTTCAAGCGTTAACGAAATGCATCTAGTTAAGCCGATTTTATTCTGCAGTGAAAGGATTACGTTATTTCAAGCAATCACTATATACAGTAGGGTGGTTCAATTTTTTTTTTTTTTTTGCTACGGACCAAGGCGCACCCTACTTTTTTTACATTTATGTATAAGATCACCCTCCTAAAATTACAGCTCCCTACTCTTAATGGAAGATGGTGCTCAAACACCCTTCATTTTTACGCTTTTTCGTAGTTTTCACAATTTTTGAGTTTTTCAGACTAAAGAGACCATTTTCTTGGAAGAGATTTTTTTTTCAACTATTCTCATTTTCCAACGCATAAATATTAGTTCAAACAATGGGAAACTTTCTTAATCGTTTGAATCTATATGGGTGATTCTACGGTCAATGCGTTTTTTGTGTCCCCAAAGAAAAAATAATCTTATTAATTTCACATTCATTATATCGCTAGTAGCCGCTATTTTTATGATTGTAGTGGTAAAGGCCAGACGAAATTTGAATTTTTGGGGGTTTATCGATACCAGGGGAAAATGCGTTGCCAGGGGAGTGACACTATTGGCAGAATTCTGGTTTGATTTACTATTATTTCACTTATTTTTCGGTGTAAAATCATAGTATGGACTCATTTCTATAAGACCTGTATTCAAAAAAAATTTTCGCGTTGTAATAAAATAAAAAAAATCAATCTTGAAAACACGACATGTTGCATACAAGTCGCACCGCAGATCCCAAATAAAAATACTTCCCGCATTATTTACGTTCATTCAAATTGCTTTCACAGGGGCAATTAAGATTAAAAATGAAATTAATTATGCTTATAACACAGTTTTAATGTATATTTACCCTTTTTTGGAACAAAACTGCCAGGGAGTGACGCCAGAGAAGTGACAAAATCACACATTACCTATAAAAACAACATCACGCGTTCTTCTTACCAGAACTTCACGTAAACCGTGATGTCTGCACACAATAAGCATTACATTATACATACGCACACTTATGTAACGATGAAATATAAAAAGTTATACTTACCAGGGGAAATACTACAGCAACTGGCGCAGTACGCTTTGAGGTACTTCCAAGGAGAACCGATGCAATAATATTCGAATTTTTTTAAAACATCTTAGCTTGCTTTTAACTTTACTCAGTATTACACTGGTTATTCGCAATCAACATCATCCTTATGCATTTTTTATGCTAAATTTCTGTCTTTGAAGTTCGCCAGGTGAGGGTGACACTGTTGATATGACCCGTTGAAAAGTGTATTTTTTTAAAATAATAATAAATATTTTTTCAATGTTTACTGATGAAATATGTTTCTCTGTTAAGAGCAAGAATCTGAGAGAGTGTCACGTCTGTGATTCATGACCTCTCAGATTTTTTCCAAAAAATTACCAAATGTTTATCTTATTGAAAGACCAAATCCAGAATGTTTTGCTCTAAAGTTGAGTTGTTTAGTTTTTATGGATCCCTAAAGTTGAAGGTGCGGCATCAAAAATTAAGAGGATTTTCAAGACATGGAAATTGCTGTGAGCCAAAACCCTTACCAGGAGCTGTTTAACTCCAATTTTCTTTTTGTATATGGAATATAGAAGGTTGAAACTATACAAAATGAATGTTAAATTTGTGGTAAGTTGTTGCCGTAAGGTCAGTGAAGGCCCTCAAAACAGGACATTTTTGACGTTTTGTAGCGTTTTTGAGGTCCAAAAACAGCTTGTACATTTCAGTTGGTACGGCAAAAATAGTGTCGTTTGAAAGACTAGTGTAAGCACTTTAAAATAATGTATAAATAACCGAGGAAAGTTCAACGTGCTTTTAGTTGCGTAAGGCCAAAATATGAAAAATGTCATATTTTACCGATATTCAAACGGTCATAACTTCCTCTGCCAACAACATATTGAAATATTTTTTTTGCCAATGTCATGCTCTATTCTTTGTCTTAACAGAACAGTTGAGTCCTTTGAGGCGAAATGTGAAAAAAAATTTTACAAAAAATTTATTTTTTTCTGTGCATTTTTTGTAAAAAATTTTTTCACATTTCGCCTCAAAGGACTCAACTGTTCTGTTAAGACAAAGAATAGAGCATGACATTGGCAAAAAAAATATTTCAATATGTTGTTGGCAGAGGAAGTTATCACCGTTTGAATATCGGTAAAATATGACATTTTTCATATTTTGGCCTTACGCAACTAAAAGCACGTTGAACTTTCCTCGGTTATTTATACATTATTTTAAAGTGCTTACACTAGTCTTTCAAACGACACTATTTTTGCCGTACCAACTGAAATGTACAAGCTGTTTTTGGACCTCAAAAACGCTACAAAACGTCAAAAATGTCCTGTTTTGAGGGCCTTCACTGACCTTACGGCAACAACTTACCACAAATTTAACATTCATTTTGTAAAGTTTCAACCTTCTATATTCCATATACAAAAACAAAATTGCAGTTTAAC
>JAXGGA010020919.1:0-17443 GCA_038373865.1 Uloborus plumipes | reverse complement strand
CGTTAATGGTATATTTAGGTGGAGGAGGGGGATACTTCGTCTAGTTATAAGGAAACCCATTTACCAACTTTAAATAAGTTTACTATTCATTTTGTATCAAAGAGTTTTTTTTTTAAACATTTTGAACAGTTTTGAATTAAAAAAGAGTGGTTGTGCGGGGGAGGAAGGGGGGAGGGGGGTGAACCTGACAAATCTATAAGCTCATGCCAGCTCACTTTAAACGTAGTTATGTTTGTTTACTACTTTTTATACCATCACACGCAAGACAACTTAGTACCGTAAAATGGGGTTAATCGGAACACTTTTCAGCTTTGATTGTAAAAAAAGCAGTTAAAAGATTTTTTTTAACCCATTAATGCCTAGCGTCCCTTTTTAGGGACGGTCCAAAAAGTGTTTGAATTGACCAAAAGTGAATATTTCAACCACACAATAGTGTTCAATTATTATTTTGGTATTGTTTCAACTCATTACTAACAGATTGCAGCACATAATCATTGCAAAGTGTGTTCTGTAGCCGTTTAACCAGTATACAAAATATGTTTGGGAAAAAAATGTCAGGCATTAATGGGTTAATTTGATTTTTTGGGTAAAAACTTCGGTCTTGCTTTACTTTTGATATTCCAAGCAAAGACAAAACATTTTGAACAATTATTATTAAAATATATAGGAAATTATGGGTGTTCCGAATCACCCCGCAGATAGGGGTCAATCGGAACACATGTTAAAATTTATATTTTTTTCAATTTAACGTGTAATAGAACTCACAAACATGAGTAATATTGATGGGGGAGAATGAGAACAGATAATTACTGTCAAATAAATGCATAATTTCAATACCAGTAAACGTTTATAATTTGTCAAAATTCAAAATTATTTTGAACTTATGAAAAATGAAAAGTAATTTTAAGAAATGCTTTTGAATTGAAATACAAAGATTTAACATGAATGGAAGTCACTCATGTCGTCCACAAATATGTACTTGTCCTTAAAACTAGCCATTGCGACTTGGCTTAAGTTTTTTCCTAACATCTCCTGGAATGAACTCTGCCTTTTCTTTAGTTTCTTGAAATCTCTGGGTTTCGGGGATTGTCCTGAAAGATTTTTTCGCTTATTCATCATTGTCTGTGTGCTGGACTTTTACTACATAGTTTATGTGACTTTCCCCCGCGTATTTTAAGTAAAAATAAGTCTTCTGGAAAAAAAATCTTTTGAAATCTGCAACTTTTTGACATTCTAAGATCTAGTTGCTCACGAGAAGAGATAAACAGTAATAAATCCTTGCCCTTGTCTTGATTAGAAGAATTGGGGTTAGAATCTTGATTTTTCAAACAGTTTCCTTCTAATAAGTTTGAATTGGAACAACAGAACTAAGTGTTCCGATTCACCCCGCAAATTTTTTTCCTATGGCATTTTTCAGAATTCTTCATTTTTATGACACAATTTATAAAAAATCTAAATTCTACTGTGGTATTCTGTTGTTCAGATACATGTATAGTTGAAACATACCACTCTTAGTTTTTAAATATAAGAAAGTTAGTTCTTGCATATGAAGTTTTGCAGTCTATGAAAATGTGATATTTTCTAGCATTCCACGTGCAGCCCTAATTAGAAGCCAGTAGCGTTGCCAGATTGACAAAAGCAATTTTTTCCTACTTCCTATGATCTTAGCTTTCTAAAAAAAAATTCATGGCGAAAAATACCCAATAGTATATTTATGAGGAATTTCTTTGTACGGTCGCGAAGTTTTGTTCCGATTGACCCCGCTGTTCCATACACCCCATTTTACGGTATTTAAATAAATAGAATTAAAAAAATATCATTTTTTTCCTATACAGTTTTATTCAAAAATTGAAAAAAATATGATCCCATTGAGATCCCAATCTAAAATTTTGTACAAACATAGATGAAATACACAAGAATTTTTAAGAATTTTTTCAAAAAAATTCATTATATGTTTTTCGAGAAATTTAAATTTCATTTTTTTAAAAATAAAATTTTAAAAAAATCCAAGACCTCCATATCCCAGCTACAGAGAAATTTATAAACCATTTTTTATGTGTAGGGGATGAACTAATAGAGTATAGGCATTTGAATGATCAAAAAGGCTTTAAAAGATGCTGACCCAGAAAAGGCTAATTGGAAAGGAAGATAAGAGTAATGGGGGGGGGGGGTGACGTTATTTAAAAAATAAAATAACAAAAGGTTATTTGGTATACTTTCTTAATCAAGTTTTTCCTCATAGATTTAATTGTAAGTCAACAAAACTACTTAAAAGATAGCATACTATTTTTCTGACTTTCGTTTCTTGGTAAAGTAAAGACCGCCTCTTAAAAAGAAAAGATATGGTAAAACTGATAAAAACTGTGAAAAACAAATACAAGAGGAGTCAAGTAAATAAAAGATTATAAGCTCCAGTTTACATACATTGGAGTTGAAAAAAAAATTCATTTACAGACTGTGATTCAGATTTGTTGACGAAGGGAAGAAATATTCATAGAACAATCGGGCGTCATTTAGCTAAGGTAGTTTCTAAGGTATTATTTTACCTATAGCTGATGCAAAGTAATTAATAAGTTATAATTTAAGTGCTATCTCAATGCAAAAGTATTTTTAAATCTGAAATAAAGATATAGTGTGCGTATTGAAAAAAATTGATTTATGGAAAATTTCTCAGAAGGCTTGAATTCAACGTTCTTGGGGGCGCGTGTTATTATTGGCCAAACGAACTCGAATTTTGCACACATTATTTTTAATGATAGTGTCACAAAACTAGGATGCGTTGCTTGTTGAATTCCATTTTTTTTCCATATAAATAAGGCTCACCCTAATCTACGTATATTTACTTATATATTCATCTATATCAATATGATTTATACATATCTATAAATTTATCTCTACATTTATACTCTTCTATCTCTATCTACTTTACCCTAACCACGTAAACGAGCAAGTATTTCTGTATAATCACTCAACAGTTCGTTGTAGAAGACCTATTACAGATTTGATAAAACTAATTTTGTAAAAACAGAATTTCAAGTTCTTAAACACATCGTGGAGAAACCAGTCTACAATTTGAAAATGGTACACTACTTTCCAATTATATTTACATTTCCATTCAAAATTGAAACAATTAAAACAACTAGTTACCCTAATTTCAATAATTAGCAAAATATCAAAATAAACAAACCTATAAATTATTAAATACTAGAAAGACTAAATTAGCTCACCCAATTTTTCGCTGAAAAATACCACCAGGCGTTTTTTATAGTCCTCTTTTGTCATGTTTGATTCCAAGTTTTCTGGTGAACTCACTAATCAAATGCAGATGAAAAAATGTCGCCTTCTAACAGCAAGAACTTCCTTTTATTTATTCTCACCAAGAAGAATTTCATTATCTTCCTTCGTCACGGAAGATTCATGTTACCTTTTTTAAAAGTTTGATTTTCGTTGCAATGAAACATGATGCGCCTTACTTCAAACCAACCTTCAGATTGAAAGGGAAATTCTTCATATAATGTGCTCAAGTTACGGTAAAGTCACCAAGGAGCGTAACATTCGGGAAAAGGTTACTTTAAAATTAGATTCGTAATAAGTTTAGGTTTCCCGTACACACACACGCGAAACATTTGTCATGAACCCAGAATGAGCAGGTGTGAAAGTTCTATTTTTTTTCCAATTATCTTTGATGGTTTTAATAATTGAACCTACACGGCAGTTGTAACGCTTTTTTAAGTTTTTTTTTTCGGGGGTGGGGGGATAAAATTATTTAATCTCAGATATGTTTTCTACTACGCATAGAATCATTATTTAGTTATGTAATACCATGCAAGTACGTAATAAATATTCACATTCGAATTAGTTACATTTAACAGTAATTACCTCAAGGTTTCTATTAAAATTAAAGAGGAAAAAATACAATATAATGTCACAAAACTTTATTTTAACACCCAGGAGCAAGTGAAGAATATTTAGGGTATGGTAAGTGGGTCCTGTGGTAATCTTTATTATATTTTCACGGTATCAAGTGCGACAATTTTTAATAAATGCTATACTAGAATAAATGCCAAAATAACCAGAGTTTCTTGACATATGAATGTTTTTATTAACTTTAAATTATTAGTGTATAATGCCAAAAAGTTTATGTATAACTGACTACCTTTTATATATGTATGCCAAGTGTGATAATTATTATTTATATTATTAATGTCAGTAATTAATCATTAACTTGTTAAATATGCGGGTCATTCCATGTCAAGTGTACGAGGCGTCCACACTCGACCCCCACCGATTTTGATGAAAATTTTTTTGGATGGACATTAGGGTGTCCCAAAAAAACCGAAAGTCGGAATTTTTGAACGCATACCCTCTTATTTTTTTCCTTTTACATCAAAACAACTAAAAAAAAAAGTTTCATGCAATTTGAACAAGGGTAACCCGTGCCGACTTGCGTCCGAAAGTGCGAACTAGCACTTTTTCACTAGGCCAAATCGAAAAAAACTTTTTTCGAAATTTCAAAATTTCATGTTGATAAAATGCTTCCCCTATATCCCCACATGTCAAAGAAAAACATTTATCCAAATTAAAAAATGTTTAAGTACCCCATACGAAGCTTAAAATTAATAATTTTCTTCAAAAAATAGCTTTTTTTCCATGTATTTTGTAAAAAATGAGAGATAAATTTAAATAAATTATCAAGATTAAAAATATGAAGCATAAAGTATATAAGAGCTATATATAAGTTTTTTCTCTCATTTTATATTTGATTCTCCCGTAAATTACTCAAAATTACTGTTTTTTTTTCAAGTTTTTAGTGAAACTTATTAAATTTTTCCATTTTAAATACTACATTTTTTTATTATTAATCTGAAAATGCTGAGTTGAAAGTATGTTCTTTAGTAATTTTGCAACTTTATATTTTTTTAAGTGTATCTGCAATTTAAAACTCATAAATAATGGAATAAATAAACAAAAATCAAATTTTTAATGAAATATATAAATTTTAAACTTTGTGCTTCTTTAAAAAACTAATGGGTATTTTCTCTGTTTCATTTTATAACATTCAAGAAGTGAAATTAACTACTAGGAAAAGTGCAAATCTTGCTATTCCAGAATGTATTATTTTTTGGGAAAAGGCACGCATTCCCAAAAATCTTTACCAAATTGAGTGAAGAAACATATGAACCCATATCAAACTTGGAGAGACTTACAAAAAAATCCAAAGAAACCAAAAGACGTATTTAAACAGCAGCATCAAGAATTTGTAAGTAATTCTATTTGATATTGTACATGCTCTCTGATGCGCTTCAGTTAATTCAACTAGGAGAAAATAGAATATTTTTACAGCTACAAAAAGAACCTGGCCATGTTTGCTTATTTATAGTGACTATCTACGTCAAACCGTGGCTTCACTGCACTTTAGCCGTAAAAGCACCCAATCTAGATTTGGGCTTTGTAACATCTTTGAAAGCTTATGAAAGTGTAGACCCCTGTTAGTTAAAATGGCTGCTGTGCAAAAAATTATTCAGCATTTATGGTATTTGTCCGACGAAATAGCAGTTTTAGCTCTTTTGGCTGATGAGTTGGAAGAAGAGACGAAATCAAAAATGGTGACAAATTTAAGCAGAGAAAATTTCTTGACCCAAGGGGGAAAATAACATTCCATCGAAGGAAAGAGCTTTGTGGTTCGCTGTATGGTAAGATTCGTATATTGATTTTATAATTGTTTAACTAGTTACTTCCTCATATCGCGTATTTGTTACCCGTTATTGCATCATTTTGCAGAGAAAACAAATGATAATTTCATACAGTGCGTAGCAAAAGTTTAAGCACTGTGCAAATTTTTGAATAAAAAGAAATCTTTTCAGCAGAATGCTTTCATATTTATACTATAAGTGGCTACTATGATCCTAATTAAGTGTTTGAAGTTTTGAAAAATATAACCGCAACGAAAATCAGAAAATACAAAAGATATTTTTTTGGCTGTCGCAAAAATTTATGCACAGATCAGATTTTATGCAAATATCTCTTGAAACTGATGCGTGAAGAACCAGTGCGGTTCTTTTGAATGAGTTATATAGTGTAGCAATGGCTTAAAGTGTTATCAAGATGCCGAAGTCACTACAATTCTCGTCTGAAGAAGTTGTGAAACTCTGGAAGCTGAAAGCAGAAGGTAACTCTGTTATACAAATTTCAGTGATTTTAAATTGATCTAAACGTGGTATTTAAAATGTTCGGAAGCGTGGAAATCAATTTAAACCTGCGTTTCGCTCAGGAAGACCGAGAAAAACTACCTCTCGTGAGGATAAACGAATTAAAAAACTGGCCTTAACTGAAAATTTGTCACTTAATCAAATAAAAACTAGACTTGCAACAAAATTATCACGTGATACCATAAGCAGACGAATAAAAGAATCAGGATTTATCAAAAAACAAAAGTTAGCTCGCAAACCTTTTCTGAAAAAGTGTCACAAACAAGCAAGACTGCAGTGGGCAAAGCATCATATGCACTATAGTGACGAATGGATTACTGTTGTGTTCTCTGATGAAAAAAAAAAATAGAATTTAGACGGTCCAGATGGGTTCTCATACTACTGGCGTGACTTGAGGAAAGATCCGAAGTTCATATTCAGTAGGCAACATGGTGGTGGCTCAGTCATGGTATGGGGCGCTTTTTGCTTCAACGGACAAACTTCTCTTAGCTTTCTAAAGGGTAGACAAAATTCAGAAAGGTATCAAGATACCCTGAGAAAGCATTTGTTACCATTTGGTGAAGTCCTAGGTGGTCCTGATTGGATTTTTCAACAAGACAACGCTTCAATACACAATTTCCGTAGTACGAAAGAATGGCTAGCTTCTCAAAATATTAGTGTAATGAACTGGCCAGCACTCAGCCCGGATCTAAATCCCATAGAAAACATCTGGGAAATTCTCGCACGTGACGTATACCAGAATAGGAAGCAGTATTGCTCTGTTCAAGAGCTTAAATCTGCAATCGAGGAAGCCTGGTACAGACAAACTCCCGAAACCTTCCATAATCTCGTGCTATCGATGAAAAATCGCATATTCGAACTCATCAGATGCAACGTAACACCATAGACTACTAAAAGACTTTTATGCTTTCTAAAATATATATAGTCCGTTTTTGTGCTTAAACTTTTGCGACTGCAAAATTTTGATTTCATCATGTAATCGTATTTTAATTTCTATGAATTGTTTTCAAATTCGAAACATGGATTTGTAAGCTGTTTGTTTAATTACAGTAAAAATTTCAAAGCTTTTTGGTGTATACTTTTCGTTTTATCAAAAGATTTCGGTTGTGCTTAAACTTTTGTGACGCACTGTATCAGTTAAAAGCCAGTCTTTGTTTGCTAGACTTTAAATTAATGATTGCTTTTTCAAATGCGTCGTCCTTCTTTATGGGCGAATAAAATTTCACTTCTTGAAGTGAAAAAGACGGTCTCAGTGCTTAAAGCAGTAAATGATACAGATGTAAATAATGATATGTTGTGTAACGATATGTTGTAAAAAAATTGCTGTCATAATTTTTTAAAAAATATTTTTTCTATTTATTTATTTTAATTATTTATTTATTTTAAATTACCGATACATTTAAAGAAAATATCAAGTTGCAAAATCACTAAAGAATATACTTTGAACTCAGCATTTACTGGTGAATAATAAAAAAAATGTAGTATTTAAAATGGAAAAATTTAATAAGTTTCACTAAAAACTTGAAAAAAAAAAAAAAAAACAGTAATTTTGAGTAATTTGCGGGAGAATCAAATATAAAATGAGAGAAAAAACTTATATTTAGCTCTTATATACTTTATGCTTCATATTTTTAATTTTGATAATTTCTTAAAATTTATCTCTCATTTTTTACAAAATACATGGAAAAAAAGCTATTTTTTGAAGAAAATTATTAGTTTTAAGCTTTGTATGGGATACTTAAATATTTTTTAATTTGGATCAATGTTTTTCTGGGACATGTGGGGATATAGGGGAAGCGTTTTATCAACATAAAATTTTGAAATTTCGAAAAAAGTTTTTTTCGATTTGGCCTAGTGAAAAAGTGCTAGTTCGCACTTTCGGACACAAGTCGGCACGGGTTACCGTTGTTCAAATTGCATGAAACTTTTTTTTTTCAGTTGTTCTGATGTAAGAGGAAAAAAAATAAGAGGGTATCGTTCAAAAATTCCGACTTTCGGTTTTTTTGGGACACCCTAATGGACATATAAGACTTGCATGAAACCATACCAAATTATAGCTCCATAAGCCTTGTGGTTCAGCCAATAAAAATTATTTAAAAAAGGCTTCTTTTTCGTGTCTTGAAAAAAAAATGACCAAATCGTCAAGTTTGTGCTTTTATTGCTCGCGACCTAAGGCGATTATCAGGCTCAAATTTAGTGATTCTGATCACTGTTTAGGGTAGAATAGCCTACTTGTGTAACAAAAGCTCCATGCACTGTAGATTTTTTGTACTTTGCTGCCAAAGTTGGAAAAAAATCGTATTTTGGCAAATTTTGACCATACGTTATCAGCTTGTATCTGCTGAGAGAATGACTTTCTGAAGCTAATTCTTTCCTCGTTTGTAACCTGATAGTTCGTCCGAAAGGTGTGCAAGTGGCATCTTGATAGCTCAAATAATTGCTGAATTATGCGAGTTGAAATTCCAGTCAGATTTCTTTTTTCTCCATTTTGTCTCAATTTCAATGGGCAATATCTCAAAAAGGTAATCTTGAATTTCAATTTTCTTTACATCATTGGAAAGAACACACTTTTCTTAACTAAAAACGTTATTTTTATTTTTGAGACAAACAAATTTCAAGGGGTATTGTAAATCAAAAATGTGTACGTCATTTAATGTGAAATCAAAGAAAAAAAGACATAGATCTCAAAAGTTGATGACAATTTGTTCTATAAAAATTTACAGGAGCTATTGTACTTACGTTCTGATGAAAAAAAAACCTTTTTAGATATTTTTGAACTTCAGTTTTTGTGTGCGCATCCGTAAAAACTCAAGAAATGGCAAAAAATAATGTTTCGTTTTCAACAAAAATAATTATCTTCTTATCGCTGCAATAAGAGCTTGAGTCTTTTCCTATGTGTAATTTTTTGCTCTTGAAACAGAATTTCGGATGATATGTCACTTGGCATGGTTGTAGGTCATTAATGTTTCAAGGTCATAAAAAGCATTTTCCTATTTTTCATCATTTTTGTTAATGGGCAAATTGCAATCATAGGCTAATATCTAGACACATCCTCGGCAGTATAAAGAATGGATTTTCAATTACTACTTATCAGATTTTCAATTACTATTGTTATCATTTACATGGTGGAAATAATTGCAATATTCAACTCTATCGAAAACTTTCGTTATCGCTTTTTAGAATAATGGCTTTGCAGTCCCATTATACATAATTTTTATCACGTACACACCATATTAACTGTTTTATTTATTATTTATCTCATTAATTAAATAGTTTTATTTATTTATTTATTTATTTTATTTTTTATTTATTTATTTATTTATTTTATTTTATTTATTCTTTTTCTTTTGAAAAGAAAACAATGATTTTCATGAATTAAAAATATTAATGACACCTTGCCAAGTGACATATCATCAGAAATTCTGTTCCAAGAGCTTAAAAATAACACATAGGAAAAAACTCAAGCTCTTATAGCAGACATAAGAAGATAATTATTTTTGTTAAAAACGAAACTTTATTTTTTGCCATTCCTTAAGTTTTTACGGATGCGCACACAAAAACTAAAGTTCAAAAATATCTTAAAATAGGTTTTTTTCATCAAAACATAAGTACAATAGCTCCTGTAAATTTTAATAGAACAAATTGACATCAACTTTCAAATATAACGTTTAACAAACGTCAACTAAAAATAACGTTTTTTAGTTAAGAAAAGTGTGTTCTTTCTAATGATGTAAAGAAATATGAAATTCAAGATGACCCTTTTAAGATAAATCCCTTTGAAATTGAGACAAAATTGAGAAAAAAGAAATTTGACCGGAATTTCAACTCGCATAATTCAGCAATTATTTGAGCTATCAAGATGCCACTTGCACACCTTTCGGAAGAACTAGCAAGCTATAAATGAGAAAGTAATTAGCTTCAGAAAGTCATTCTCTCTGCAGATACAAGCTGATAAACGTATGTTCAAAATTTGCCAAATTCCGATTTTTTACCAACTTCGGCAGCAAATTGCAAAAAATCTACAATGCATGGAGCTTTTGTTACACAAGAACGCTATTCCACCCTAAACAGTGATCAGAATCACCAAATTTGAGCCTGATAATAGTCTTAGGTCGCGAGCAATAAAAGCACAAACTTGACGACTTGGTCATTTTTTTCAAGACACGAAAAAGAGGCCTTTATAAAATAATTTTTATTGGATGAACCATAAGGCTTATAGAGCTATAATTTGGTATGGTTTCATGCAAGTCTTATATGTAAATCCAAACAAAATTTCACCAAAATCGGAGAGGGTCGAGTGGGGATTTTATCGAAATTTGGGACACTTGACATGGAATAACCCATACTCAGAAAATATCTTAGCCAAACAGAAAATGCAATATTTGACCGCTTTTTTTCCGTAGCCCGTTATCGCCATCAATACCGATGCAACTTTTTTAATATTCTCATAAATTCTTTCTTTTTCAAATTGGTTCAACAACAATGCAAATTTAAACATTAACATTAAAAATCTTTTTCAAAATAGCGTTCACGCTCAAAATTTAAATTCAGGTCCCTGTAGCACGGGCTATGTTGCCAAAGTAAGAGTATGCTGTTAAGACAATGGCTTAAACACAAAACTACACCAACGAACACTCAGCCTTTTGACTAAACATTGTTTTTTTTAGTGAGCTGTGAAGCGGAAGTGTTGGCAGAGTTTCTAAATGTAGTGATCTTATCACCACAGGTCCCCTTTTTGGAACAGTTCGTTTTTAAAGCCTTATACAACAGTTTTAAAGCAAAACAGTTTAAACTTGTTGACTTATTTTATTTTGGACATTATTAACAAACACAAGTTCAGCATTATTTCCTTAAAAAAAATGCCTTAAATATTTTTAACTATCGTATTCTTTAAAAAAAAGACGTGGGGGACCCCCTTACCCCCTAAGAAGGGGTAAGTGCCCCCCCCCCCCCCCATTTATTTATATTTAAAGTGAGCATATCTAAAAAAGGGGTTTGCGGGTCCTACCTGATAAAGTATGTAAAATTTTAGTGAGAAATATTTTTTTGTAAATATATTCATTAACGAGATATCTACTTACATTTAAATGTGTATGACAGAAAATTATAAAGCGGAATACAAAACAATTACGTCTGTGAAATTCATTAAAAGCCATAAGGCATAGTTTTTGCTTTTACATATAAATTAGTGTTGAATAAACATAATAGAGTCGATTAAGATCAATTTTGGAAAAATGAAAAAAAAAATATATAGGTTGAAAAAAAATGGGAACAATGGCAGCGTCTATTTGAAGTTTGCTGAGGGAGAAACATTATCATTTCATCCTTAGTTATAATTCTAACATCACTTACATCAAACCAATAAAAAGTGAAGCTATTCTTTCCATCAAATTTAGCAGCATTTTTTTCATTTGTATCATATTCTAAAATTAGAACTTCATAATACTTTATGATTTAATTTAATGCAAGTTTCCCAAATACATAGTTACCAGCTTTTGCAGTTTTTGTAGCTGAGCCATCAATTCCTTCTAGGTCTGCATCGTGATCTTTCATTTCATCTTAGAAATTTCTTCATCAGAACTGCTTTTCATTTTGAAATCATCATTATTTTGAGGGGACCCACTTACCCTAATAGGTAAAAACTACGGGGTAAGTGGGACCCCTCCCCTTAAATTCTTATTAATAATAATTTGCGTAAATATTCCTATTGCAATGTGTACTTCATGTTAAACTCTATAAGAAAACGTTATGAACATAGAAAAAATAATAAAAACTAACCTCGAAACACTTCTTTGAAAAATGCTGCTTGAGCTCGCAAAAAAAAAATTTTGGAAATTTTTTTGACATAAGTTATATGATCTAAAAAAAATTTCCATGAAACCCAAATATATGCAAATCCAATCACTGTGATAAAATTTTACATGATCAGTATAAAAGACTATAAAAACTACATGCGTCTTTCAATTTCAAATGTGGGTGGCCCACTTACCCGAACCAACCCTACGTGAAAGTAGGGTAAATGATTAGTAATGGACATACTAGAATTCCCCCCCCCCGCCTTTTTTTTCCATTTAATTCGGACTCAAATATTGCAGTGCTAGTTCATGGAAAAAACTAATTATGGTGGTGTTAAAACTTGCACTTTTGAAGCAGGTATGGTGTTTTCATTATTTTCAATTATGATTTATGCGAGTCAGTTCATGTCAAATGACCTAGTCGTCTCCACTTGATCATCTCCGATTTAGAAGAGATTTTATACAGATGCAAACATGTCTACTTTGAAACTAATGTATGCAAATTTTCAGTTTCCAATGCTGAGAATCTAGGATCCCTCAAAGAATGAGCTCCAAATCGGCGGATCAGTATTGTGAAATAAATTGCCATGTTTAGGCTAAAGTTGCAGAAAATTTTATCACACTGACGGCTTGAATCTTTCGGAGTTTTAAGTACATATAATGCACTCATGTCCATAAATTAAGGATAATTTAGAATCACCAGAAAATCGAGCCCTAAAATGCATAAATCAACCGAAAAATGGCTACACACATCTTCACGAATAATATGCAAATTACAAGAAGCAACTGGATGACGCCAATTGTGCGTCACAATGACAAGAGTGAAAGAGAGTGATATAAAGAATGCTGGCAATGAAGTGTAAGTGTTCGCACTCTTTTTACAAGCCTATAGGTGCTCTGTCAGGGTAGTAATAACCGAAAGGAAGCATTCTGATGACTTTTTACGCGGTAGAATTATCGTCCGCCTGGAATGTGGGCGCACGCAGTAAGAGGTTTATGAGGAACATGGAATCGCCCAGAGTGTCATCTCCAGGCGTTGGTAACGTTTCCAAGACGATGGTAACATGAGTAGGAGTTACAACAGAGGTCGTCCTTGAGTGACAACACCGAATGAGGACCGATATTTGGCAGTTTCTGCCAAACGAAACAGACGGAGCACGCATCAGACCTATCTTGTCAGCTCTCTTCAGCTTCTGGGACGACAGTTTCAAGGCAGACAATCTACAGACGGTTAGGGCAGATTGGACTGTATGCCCTTTGGCCTGCCAGATGTGTCCCACTTACTATCAGTCACTGTCGCCTTCGCTTAGCCTGGAGTAGAGAACATGTATTATGGACAACGCAACAGTAGGCCTGTGTGATGCTTTCTGACGAGTCTAGGCTCAGTTTGCAATCAGGTTCTCAGCGGATTTTTCTGTGGAGAGAGCCAGGTACCCGTTACCATAAAGAAAACATCATTGAACGACACCGTTATGGTGGTGCAGGATTGCTCGTTTGGGGAGGAATTATTCTGGGTTCCAAGACACAGCTGCATGTTCAAACCGGAACTATGACAGTCAAATCTATTGGGACGTCATTCTGGATCAACATGTAAGCTTATTTCGGGGCGCCACGGGCGCAGAATTTGTGTTTATGGATGGTAACGCCGGTCAACTCCGTGCGAACATCGTGAACGAACGCCTTGAATCGGAGGATATCCCCCGTTGGACTGGCCAGCATTCTCACCAGTCTTGAATCCAATAGAGTACGCGTGGGATATGCTTGGCCGGCGAATTGCAGCCAGTCAACCACCTCTTAGATGTCTATCGGAGTTTCAGAGAGCATTGATTGTTGAGTAGTGTAATATCCCCCAAGTACAGATTGATAACTTGATTCTGAGCATGCCTAGGCGTAGCCCAGACTGTATTTCGTCGTTTGGAAGATACACTATGTATTCTCTTTCATAATAACCGAGTAACATTGATTTTTGTGCAAATGATATTTTTGCAATTCTCTCCAAGGAGTAAAAATCGCAATTTTACTTGATAATATCAAACATGTAGCATCCTCTTTGCTATTTATCTTTTGTTTAATAAATAGGCTTTATAAATAAGTGGAATTTATTTTACTTCTTGACTGTTTATTTGGCTGAGCCATTATCCTTAATTTATGGACATGAGTGTAATTCGGTTTTCGATATGCCTGTTTTTAATGTGCTGCAGTCGCACAGTGTAAATATTTCTTTTGTAAAAGATGTTGTCATCCAAAGTGTCTATCAAAATCATTTACGTAACAATAGCCTCTTTTAGTTCTGTGTAGCACTCATACACAAAACTAATGAGCGCAACTCTTGACCAAGAACAATGATTTTTTTTTTTTTTTTTTGTGGATTTCAGAATGTCTTAGATTCTGAGCAAAGTTAATTCAAAAGCTCGTACTTTGTAACTCTATTGGAAAAATACTCATTTTTGATGGATTAAAGTTGCAGAGCGTTAAAATTGATTTTGTGAAAGATAATGTCATCCAAAGCGGCTATCAAAATTCTTGACATGAAAAATAGCGTGTTTTAAATGCGTTTTAGCTCAAGTTTATCACCCTTAATCTTCTTTTTGTTTCCATACCTTTTCTTTACCATAGGAAAGAATATATTTTTTTCTCCTGAAAATAAGTTTTGCTTTTGATAGTGATCTTCCGGATAGGAATAAAAAATTACTTTGCAATAGTGTCTATCGTTTACGAGAAAAGCTCGTTTTAAAATGTCTAACGATTGGTGATCGCCTTCGAAAGGGTTTATAGTAATTTTGCACCTATTGTTAGCAAGAAAATAGTTTTTTTTTTTCCTTATTATGAAAAGTTAGTTTGCAAATTCAATATGATTAAAAGAACAAAAATCTTGTCCCGAAAACAGACAGATACATCAGCAACAAGATATTTTTCTATCTATCATATTTAATTCGCAATTTAATTTTTTAAAAGAAGAATAAAAAATATTATTTAAGACTAATAATAGTTATAAAACCACTATACACACTGCAAAAAATAAACTGCTGTTTTTACAGTATAATACTGGCAGCTGAGGTTCCAAATTTAAAATTGTAAAATGCATAGTTATAAACTCTAAACCTAGCGATTTAACAGCTTCTTACTGTAAAGTTAGAAATTCTACAGTCTATTGCCGTAAAATTTAGCTGTATTATACAATGTAAACAACAGTATAATACTGGCAGCAGAGGGTCTAGTTTAAAACCGTAAAATGCACCGTAATAAACTGTAAAATTAGTATTTTTACAGTTTATTACTGTAAAATTAGCGAGTTTACAGTTTAGTACTGTAAACTTTGCAATTTAACAGTTTATTACTGTAAAATTCTCAATTTTTACAGTTTATTACGAAAAATTAGTTATATTATACTGTAAAAACAACATTCATTTTTTACAGTGCATCCGTATCTATGTTAATCACCCGCAGTTATACTTTGTAAAACGAGTTTTCTTCGTAAACGACAGATTGTATTTCAAGTTCATTTTTCCACCCGTTATCAAGCTTGTTTGATTAGAAGAAATATGTTCCTTTAAATGGTATTAACAATAAGAGAATTTAAGGTCACAAGCTTGAACTACAGCGCATTGAAAACAGGCTATTTTTTCATGTGAGGGGGCTTTTGATAGCTACTTCAGATGATGTATGTTTTACAAAATTGATATTTACGCTCTGTTTCTGTAATCCATTAAAATCAAGTATGTTTTGATTATAGAATTATGAAGTATAAGCTTTTTAATTATTTTTGTTTAGAGTTTAACGCTTCCTTAATTCTAGGAAAAAAATTCCCGAAACGCTTGGTCAAGATTTTACATGTATGCAACACAGAAACTGATGAGCTCAAACTCACAAAAATGTAAAATGTCTTTGTGCTTCCAAAACTTCAGGCCCCTAGTGCAGTAAAATTTTTACAATCTTAGCTTAAACATGGTAATTCGTTAAGACAGACAGTATTTGAAGCTCATTTTTTCATCCTTAATTGAAAGAACACCATCGAAAAAAAAAGCTACTTCGATGAAAAAACATCTGTTCGATCTAGTGATACTAATTAAAAGAAGATTGAAGGTAACAAGCTTGAACTACGGAGCATTGAAAGTAGACTATTTTTAATGTGAAGGATTTCGATAGCCATTTTGAATGACAAAATGGCTATCTAAAGCAATCCAAATTAAATATCTACTTTCTGCCACTGTAACCCTTTAAAAACAAGAATATTTATGAAAGAACAGCTTTTGAATTATTTTATTTTTCAGAATTTATGACCTCCTAAAATCCAGAATATAATCTCCTCACCCGTGACTAGTCAAGAGTTTGACTGCGTTCTGTACAAAAATTAATGAACTCAAATTCAGAATAATTACTAAAATGTATTTACAAAAAAAAAAAAAAAACTTTTAATTCCCAAAATGGCAGCCAGCCAGTATCCTAGATCCACAGGATTTGGATCTTTAAAGCTGAAAATTTTCGCGGGTTCATTTCAAGGGCATGTCAGCACCTATATAAAATTTCAACCAAATTAGAAATGCTCGGGGGGGGGGCGATTTGAGAAATCAGGCAGTTGACGTGGAATGACTCGTATGTATTTTTCGAAAAAAAAATGGAATTCACTGGTCCCACCACTTATGTTTTCAGCTGCTTAGTCATGGTTATCCTAAAAACTAGTAGATGTCCAACTTATATTCGGTCGCTTCATTATAGAAAAATTATACCACCAACCTCTATGACAGTTAACAGAAACTAACAACAAATTATCTTCATAAAAGATGAAAACATAATTTAAAACTGAAATATCTATTATTACATTTTTCAGTTATCTGTTATTTCATTCTTAAGATTCAAATGTTTCTTGATTTGCATTGTTTGGCCCTTCCAAAAGCAATCTTTATTAGGACCGGATATGTATAAAATCCGGATCGAGAAATTTTTTGGGGAAAATAAAACTTCACAAAATTGCAAATCGTCGACTTTATGACCGTCACAAAACCCCTCCATCATCCTTAGACGTTTTGGTTGTCTGAAAAAACGTTAAAATAAAATTATGCGTTTCAGTTTTTGAAACGTTACGTGATTAAAAACAAACATGGTTATTAAAATAATTCCCTACAAAAACGTAAGCAAGAAACTTGAATACTGTACATTTCAAAGTTTGCAGGTTTTCTCTTCAGATAAAAAATATATTTTTTACACTAAAACGTAATTATTCATGACAGTTTTTGAAAAGTACAAGTACACTGCAAAAAAAACCGTTGTTTTTACAGTATAATACTGGCAGCAGAGATTTCAGTTTGAAACTGTAAAATCTACAGTAATAAGCTGTAAAACTAGCAATTTTTGTTTATTACTGTAAAGCAGCAATTCTACAGTTTATTACCATAGTTTTACAGTTTATTACCTTAAAATTAGCTGTATTATACTGTAAAA
>JAXGGA010020918.1:0-17453 GCA_038373865.1 Uloborus plumipes | reverse complement strand
TATTTTTTGCTTTGTGCCATACGTGAAACATATAGTTAAAACATCATTTTTGGTGCAAATATTTAAGATTAATTTTTTCTTCATTTTTCCTGAACTCAAGGCTATTTAAAAGTCACATATGATTTTTGTAATGAAAATATAAAAAATCGTGCAGTGAAGGGTTAAAGAAGATATTAACCGTTTTATTTGTTGTTAAAATCTATTGAGGTAAGGTAGAGCACCTTAAAACTTACGCCCCCCCCCCCCATGAAAAAAGTTATGCTGATATCTTAAAATAAAACAGATATTTCATCCCTAGTTTTATGAAATAATTGAGAAATGTTTTTCTTTCTTACGAAACAAGAAAATATCATAAAATTGATAATGTTTAGAAAAGTGGCAAGACTTTATTATTATTGTTTGTAAAGATATTAGTTTTTACATCTGTTTCTTTGGGTCAACTTTTAGCACACCTTGACTAAGTATATCTTAAGCATCTTGGTGCTGTACACTATTGCTTAGTAGCACAGCTTTAGTAAAGATATTTTTAACTGCAACAGTAAAAGTTCACCAGAACATTTGAATATCATTTTAGTCAAGTTTGCAACTAAATTACAGCAATTTTTAAAATTTTATTAACGTAATAACATGCTCATCGATGCCTAGTACCATTTAAATGTCACAACAGCACTACACGAAAAATAAATCCCTATTGGAAAAAAAAAAAGAAGTCGCAACAAATTGGCACAAATCGTTATCTACCTCCACCCAGTCCCCTAATTAGTTCCAATCATTTCAGTACGCTTATTGGATTGAGACGAAACAAAGGGATTGGAACCACGCGCAAATTATCTGGGGACAGAAGTAAACGAACCAAACTGCCACCACTATATATCGCTGAGGATTCACCCCCAGGGCTTGTCGGGGGTTGATTCGTTCCGACAGGGCATCCACACTCAATGAATCGGAACATCGCCCAGTTCATAGTTTAACCCCAAAGCATGTGGCCAACCGCTGAAGCATCCCACCTTCGTTATGGACTTATGGTGGTGGGTGATTTTCGGATTACGAAAATTTAGTTAAGTTACATAAGGACTAATGAGTTCGCTGATACGGTTTGCAGCGAGGCCTTTGTCATAACTAAATTGGATTATCTGTTAATTTGATAAACAATTACAGAAGCACTGCGACGAGAAAAAATAACCGGAACGTGCTTAGTGTATTTGGTTTTTGAAATGTTGTGGTTTTGGTAAAATCATAGCTGCGAAGAGTGACTTAGCCAGAAAAAAATAATTCGGAGAGGGTGTGGTTCGTTCTATTCCATTTTGAACATTAAGAAGGGAAAACATCTAAGTTTCGGAGCGGAATACATCGGCAATTCTTCCGTTATCTACGTTATTGGTTGCAGATGATGAAATCGAAAATTCTAAGCAATGTTTTAAGAGCTTATCATTAAAAAAGTAATACATAATTTTGTACTTGACAAGATATTTAGGCTATTTGACATTAGGAAATGGCCATATCAACTTGATTTTCTATTTTTTATTTATATACCATACAAATTTTGCTTTGTACTTTGGATGCTACAAGTCAGTGATTAAGAAAAAGCTTATGATCAATGCAATACAACTATGTTATTTTTTTTTAATCTTTCAGTTCTTCAGCTCCTAGAAAATCTCAAAACTTTGTGAGGTACATGGCATAAAGCTGTTATCTTGTTGAAAAGAACCAGGCTTATACCTTAAATTTTCGAGCTATCGGAACATGACCTACCACGTGATTAAAGCTTTCATCTTTTCATCTTTTACGTAGCAATCTTCCTGGCTTTAAATTAGGTTAAAATTAAAAAGAGCACTTGATGTAATTTGCATCAGATGAAATTTCCTGAGAGAGATATTTGATAAAATTCATGGCATTTCATGAGAGAGATATTTTGCTGTTTAAAATGGTAAGAAAACATAACAAACATTGCGTCCATCTTAAAGATAGGGTACATTTTCAATTTCTACCAACTACATTACAATCAATGTAGCTTTGGTGCCATCCTGCTCTGATTTTCAGCTCTTATATATTGAGAAGTATCAAATAAAATACAATGAATCAGGCAGAATCAAAGCTTCTCAGAAGATCTAAGTGAAATATTTCGCTCACAAAGAAAGCTGAAATGGAACTACTTCAGGCTAAAAGGATGTTGGTAAATTACTCTTATCCAGGAACCTGAGCACGTAGACCTTCTGAAAGCTGGGAGATTTCTTTGGGCAGCAATTTTTTGAAGAGTGTTCAATACTGAAGTTGTTTATTAACAGCTACGTTTATTCCGACTGAAACGCAGTAGAAAAAGAGATCTGGGAATGTCATAACGTTAAAAGCAAATTGTTATTTCGGGTAGGTTTCGTCTCAACAGTTCGTTGTAATCTCAGTTCGATGCCGTAGGACAATCGGAAACATACAAGGCAAATGTTTTTAAAATTAAGGAGTTGAAAAAGAAAACGGAACCTTTGACAAAGATAATAACTTTTAAACACTATATTAAAAATATTATTTCATTTTGTACCTATATTTCAGTCAATTTAATGTACCTCTTAAAATATAGTGTGATTTGCACTTAAAATTTGTGTAATGAAACTGTATTTTTGTTTCAGCAAAGGTTTATAGAATTCCATAACATTTTATTTAGTGTATTCGAGTTAGTGTCTTAACCAATTTTTTTAGAGGTTATAAATGGGTAAAAATAACAACCACACGGCAAAAGGAAATTTTGATCCTGCGCAAAGCAACATAATGCTATTTTTTTTTCTAATTGAGAATACCACAGACATAAAAAATAACTAATTAAAAGAAAGGGACAGAAACAAATGAAAATAAATATTAAAATATTTAAAAGTTCAATTATTAATCATTTCGTCAACAGTTTTATATTCATCAAAATGCTTCCAGTAGGTTCCTACCCATTTTTTTACTAGGCATTAGTTAACATGTTTCAATAGTGAAACGAATTTTACTCAAGCGTTCATTAGCTTAAGCATAGTAATTCGCTGCTTTCTTGCAATCCAAACTGATTTCAGATACATCTTTTCTACGCCAGTTCACACACAGAATGTTTTTGAAAACGAAAAAAAAACATTTCTTTAACTAAATGTACACGACAAAACATCAATATTGAATTACTGTAACATAATGGTAAATAAAAAAATTAGAATTATTCCTTGAAGTTCCATGTAATAAACAATTCCAGATGCCAGCACTTTGCAGATATAATAAAATACACCGAAACAGGATATAACTGATTTATTTAATGCTTTGAATTTGTATTAAATGCGCTAAAAGGGCTCTAAAAACGAATTGCAACATTGTGTGAAAGTACGCATTATGTCTGTTAGAGAATAGTGCTAAGTCGTATACATTTTCAAAGAAGCAAAATTGTACAAGAAAGTTATCACGCCATTAAAGAGAAAGCAAACTTGTTTTTATCTGACTAAACGAAAACCTGACACAGAAAAATGAAAAAAAAAATCGAGAATCTTATTAAAGCCCTCTTGAGAAGTTCATTAGTTTTTTATTACGAAGAAATTTCTTTTAGTGGCAAGAAGCGTTTTCCACAAATCCTTTCATTGCGTGTCGCTTTAGTTCACTCGTGGTAACACGGAAAAAACGAATCGCTTCTTCTAAATATCATCCATCGGCTCAAAGCGACAACTAAATAGCTGATACCTGGGGCCCCAACAAGATTGCCTGGAAATTTTCCCAACGTTCAATTCCAGAAACTAAACATGAACGGAATTCAATGTCACGAACAGTCGTTAAGCTGTCCATGTTAAGCGTGACATACGATATTTATTATACAAAGCTCCCCAAGAGGCACTGCGGTTAAGGCAACGTTTAAAACGTGGGAATGAAAGTGGGATTAGTCTACTTGCTTTCATGTAAATGTGATTCGATTTCGTTTTTTTTTTTTGTTTGAAGTTGTTAATATTTTTCTTGATTTGATACATTTTCAGACAAAAGAGCCAGGAAATTTTCTCAACGTTCAATTCCAGAAACTAAACATGAACGGAATTCAATGTCACGAACAGCCGTTAAAGCTGCCCATGTTAAGCGTGACATACGATATTTATTATACACTAGCGGTACCCGTACGGCTTTGCCCGTGGTATAAAATTAAAAGTTCATTTGTAAAAAAATGATATAGCAGAAAAAAATACTCTATTTTAGTTATAATTCAACTATAATTCCTTCAAAGTATGATATAAAAATTTGGTATGGACCCTACACTACTTCCTTTTACGTGTAAATTTCTTAATAGATGCCTTAAGTGCTAAAATAGTGCTTGAAGTGAGTAAGATAACAATTCAAACATTTGCATCCCTAGTTTGCCACGAAACAATGCAAAAAAAATGTTTTACAATGATTAATCTCCTAAATATCGCCGATTTTAACATCATTCAGTAGATTTTTCGCAAAATATCGCCAATAGCGGCAAATTGAACCCAAAAAAAAATTTTTTTTCGCTAAATTTATTGCCAACTTGGCGATATGTCGCCAAATTGGCGTCAAACACTTGGTGACCAAAAGCTTGGCGAGATATCGCCAAGTGGTCGCGCCAATTTATATCACTTTGGTCTGCATTGAAAGCCCTGATTACCCCATAAAAGGGGTAAATCACCCCCTTGGGGACATTCGAATGCAACCCCAAAGATAGGTGCACAAAAATAAGCCAAAAGAAAAAATAAGAAAAAATTTGTTGCTCACAGAAACCAACAGAAATCTTACCAAAGTTTAAAAGAAGAAGAAAGTTTTCTTTCCTAACTTCAAAAACAAAATAATACATTTTCCGAAATGACATACTTTAGAAAGAACGTTGCAATATCGCAATAAGATAGAAGTAAATATACTGAAATAGAATTGAAAGCCAAATTGTAAAAAAGTCGCCAAAAAATTAATTTTTAATATTGTCTTTCATTATTTATTAAATGCAATTATTGCTGCAAATTACAGTCCAACAATAAATAATCACATTGCAAAAGTATATTTGGAGCAATTTTTTCTTTTAAACTCAACTGATCCTAAAAATTTTAAGTATTAGTCATAGAAATTTCGTGCATTATTCTTCACAATGATAATAAAAACAATAAACATCGACAAAGATCAACCAGCAAACGATAAATTAAAAGCTAAATTCGTTCACTCAAGCCATTTGCTGCAATTTGTATTGAAATAAATTAATAATGAAGTAAAATATGTTTTGCAGACGATAAATTTAGAATGGTATCCTGTATTTTAAGGAAATTACTCGATTTCTCATTTGATTGACAGGTGCCATCTTATCACGGTTTTTAATATTTCATTTGACTAATTTTAATAAGGCTTGGAGTTTGGATTGTTACAAAAACAAATACATTTTTAAAATTATTAAGGGAAAAAGAACGAAATAAAAACGTAACCATGGTAACAACATGAAAAGTTGATTTCCGTTGATAAAATAATTCATTTCATCTCTATTTTCAAACAAATTTTATTCGCGAGCAAAGCCATTTTAGAATCGTTTGGCTTGCTTTACTGAAGGTAAGCCTTGAATTTCGGGATTCTAAAAGCAATTGTTACAGCTCTCCTGATAATCGTAGAAACTCCGAAAAAACGTCATTTTGTGCAGAAAATTTCAAGCTTTCGAATGACATAAGACTTGAAAATGTGTATGGAATATTTCTTCCCTATTTTATCGAATTTCCTCTAAGAATTCGAATAGAAAAAGAACGAAATGGAATGTTCGAAAAATCGCTTCGAGGTGCAAAACTACATGCTACAAACTAATTTTGTGCCAAGTGGCATGAAAATCGACCGAACGGTTTTGGCGCTACGCGCGTAACAGGCAGACAGAAAGAAAGAAAGAAGGACAGACAGAACCACCTTCAGCTTTATTATTAGTAGGGATAGAGAAGAGAAAGCTCCCCAAGAGGCACTGCGGTTAAGCCAACGTTTAAAACGTGGGAATGAAAGTGGGACTAGTCTGCTTGCTTTTATGTAAATGTGACTCGATTTCTTTTTATCTTTGTTGAAGTTGAAAATATTTTTCATGGTTTTATACATTTTCGGACAAAATAGTGAGAGACTTTGAAAAAAAAAAAAAAAATATATATATATATATATATATAATTCAGTTAGAAACAGTAGATGCAAGTGGGCTACTCAAAGTTTTGAGTAAAACAAGTGCTAAGTTCAAACCATAAGCAAAATTTCATTGAAAATAGTTTCTGAATCATGCTCTACAGCAGCGTTTGACGTCGATTATAAATCTTAATTTTTTGCTAATTATAAGTTGAATGCTCTGAAAACAGCATTTTTTAATGAAATAAATGCTGAAATATTCGAAATTTTCAAGAGAAGCTATACAACTCCTGTTTAAAAACGTAGCAATAGAAAATTAAGAAACTATTCAAATACTAACGCTACTGCTACTAATAATAATAAATAATATATAATGTCAATAGTAAAAAGAAACTACAGGTGCAGTACACTATTTTGATTTTTAACACTGAAGATAGACATGAAAAAATAAACACAAAACTAACAGGAAATGCTAAAATGCTTTTTTTTTTACATTTTTCTCCATGCTAAAATTTTATCTAAACTGCTAAACGTGAAAATACAATTGTCAAAATATTTCGACTTATTTCCGATTTTCAAGCAATATTACGCTTGTAAAAACGTCAAAAAATCCACAATTTATGTTTCAAAACTAATTCCAAAACTGGACATTGAAAGAATTTTCATTTCTCGCGACACTCATTTCATCTTCCATAAGTTTAAAATAAGCAATATAACCGGAAGATATTCCCTATATTTCTTCCCCCAAAGCACTGACTCGTGCCATTTTCCCTTTCCCCGATCACTGCCTCACACTCACATCTTCACATTTGCCCCCATCCCATTCGGGAGATCCCGGTCTATTACAGAGGGAATAATTCCTTCCCATCGCACCCGACGTGGAAAAAACGCCCTAGATGGGGGAAAACGGAGGAGATTTTCCGTGGCTCTACATCAACTACAGATATAATGAGAGGAGGACCAGCGTAATGGATGGCTTGAACCCAGGGTGAAGAGAACATCCAGTCACGACAATGCCGGAGATCCTAAGAAGTGTCGTTAGTGTTAATATCGAGTGGCTAAAAGCATGTAAAGATCTAGAACCGCATCAATCCTCAACTAAATGATGAGGCATTTCTTATAGTTATCCAGTTGGTTTCTTTGATCAATTGAGGAATATTTTTCGGGAAATTTTTAAAACAGACATGTTCTGGATTCATAAAACAGTTTTATTAAGTTCTTGTGGTTTGCGTAAATCCTATGAATACAAAGAGTATGCACTATTTTAGTGATATTTATAATGAGAGGAATACCAGCGTCATGGATGGCTTGAACCCATGGTGAAGAGAACATCCAGTCACGATAATGCTGGAGATCCTAAGAAGTATCGTTAGTGTTAATATCGAGTGGCTAAAAGCATGTAAAGATCTAGAACCGCATCAATCCTCAACAAAATGATGAGGCATTTCTTATAGTTATCCAGTTGGTTTCTTTGATCAATTGAGGAATATTTTTCGGGAAATTTTTAAAACAGACATGTTCTGGATTCATAAAACAGTTTTATTTAGTTCTTGTGGCTTGCGTAAATCTATGAATACAAAAATTATGCACTATTTTAGTGACACTTATAATGATAGGGAGACCAACGTAATGGATGGCTTGAACTCAGGGTGAAGAGAACATCCAGTCACGACAATGCCGGAGATCCTAAGAAGTATCGTTAGTGTTAATATCGAGTGGCTAAAAGCATGTAAAGATCTAGAGCCACATCAATCCTCAACTAAATGATGAGGAATTTCTTATAGTTATCCAGTCGGTTTCTTCGAGCAATTGAGATACTATATTTCTCAATGTTATTTTAAGAACAGTAATCATTTGATTCTTAAAACAGTTTTATTAAATTCTTGTGGCTTGTGTGAATCTTGAGTAAAAATATATATGCTCAATGTTGTAGACACTTATAATGAGAGGAGGACCAGCGTAATGGATGGCTTGAACCTAGGGTGAAGAGAACATCCAGTCACGACAATGCTGGAGATCCTAAGAAGTGTCCTTAGTGTTAACATCGAGTGGCTAAAAGCATGTAAAGATCTGGCACCGCATCAATCCTCAACTAAATGATGAGGCATTTCTTATCGTTATCCTGTCGGTTTTTTTGCACAATTGAGGAATATTTTACTGTGAATTTCAAGATTTGATTCTTAAACAAATAACTTTTCAAGTGATGTTACTCGTATTCTTAAAACAGTTTTATTAAATTATTGTGTCTTGTGTAAATCTTACGAATACAAAAAGTATGCACAATGTTGTTGACACTTATAATAAGGTGAGGATTAGCGTAATGAATCACTTGAACTCAGGGTGAAGAGAACATCCAGTCACGACAATGCTGGAGATTCTAAGAAGTGTCGTTAGTGCTGGTATTGAGTGGCTAAAAGCATGTAAAGATCTAGAACCACATGAATCCTCAACTAAATGATGAGGCATTTCTCATAGTTATCCATTCGGTTTATTTGAACAATTGAGGAATATTTTGAAGTGAAGTTTTGAGAAGATGCTAGTTTTTCGATTATCAAAGCAGTTTCAAAAGGTTTTTGTGGCTTTTGCAGATCTTATAAATACAAAAAAGATGCACAATGTCGTAAGCACTTCCAATGAGATGGGTACTATCATAATGGATAGCTTGAACCTAAGGTGAAGAGAACATCCAGTCATGACATTTCTGGAGATCTAAAAAAGTGTCGTTAGTGTTAATATCGAGTGGCTAAAATCTCTGTAAAGATCAAAAACAGCATCAATCCTCAATTAGAAATGATGACAGACTTCTTTAGTTGTTCTTGTTTTTTTTTTTTTTTTTTTTTTGGCTTGATTTCCAAACGAATTTTAGTAAGTTGGTATTGGCCGAGAAAATAACATTAATTTAACTATAATTGGTAACTGGGTTTGATGACGTTCTTAAAATGTGTTGCGGTATTATGATCTCATTTTTATCTTGTACTCAACCTAGCAGCTTGCTAGAATTATTGTTTTTTGATAGAAATGCTACTAATCAATAAGGTGTAGTAGCCTAGTAGCATTTGAAACACATACATTGATTTTAGCAAGGACTCATTTACTCTAAAAATAAAACCATCATACATTAAATTTCTAAGTAGTTTAAAGCCGAATTGCTTCTCTAGTTTACTACAAGTGCCAAATAAGTAACACCTGTACGAGAACTCAACGCAAAAAAACGTCTATCATCCTTTTTGGAGAAGTAGAAAGTTTCATTTTAAAACAATTCGGCATTTCAACACTCGAATGACTCCCAATTATTTTAAAATAACAATTTTTTGGAAACCTATTTCAAAACAAGACAGAACATCTAAGAAGTGAAGGTAATAGGAAATAGTTGACGAAGAAACAAAGAAAATATATTCGCTAGAGAAAGGATGTGCATAACAGAAGAATGTGTCACGTAAAAATGATACGAGCCGTTAGATGGCGCCAATTTCGCGCTTCATTGAATTGTGGATCTTTCTGAGAATGTACTTCAGCCCTAAAGGCATATTCTATAGAAGGGATGAGATCATCACCATTATTTTGGTTTAAATTTAAAGGCATCAACACATGGGCAGCGATAAATTCAAAGAAATTGTTTCTGAAGCCACAGAGAGTGTATTTTTTTCCCATATGGCGTTTCTCACGGGGTATTGTCTTCCGAAACATACTGATTTTTCTCTTGCTTTATTTTACCTGGAACAGTACTTTGAAATAACGACAGTAAAAGGTAGCTGTAACAGTATGAGTTAGAAAATACAGTCGACGCTCGTTATAACGACCACACGTTATAAAGACCATCCTAATATAACGACCAGTGAGAAAACCCCCAACTGTATCCCAATATACTCTATGTTCTACCTCTTATAGCGACCACTCGTTATAAAGACCATTTTCTGTAGGATCGAGAGGGTGGTTATATCGAGCGTCGACTGTATTAAAATCAACTATGTTTCGTTGTTTGAGTAAAGTAAAAACACATTAACAGAAATGTGAATAAGAGGAGAAAATATCTTCTCCCTTCTTCTTACATTGAGAATACTTCACAGAAATTTAATCAAATGTATTGAAGTTGTAGGAGAACTTAAATCAATTCTATAAATTTAAGTACAATAATTTGCATTATTTACTAAAATCTTTTTAAATAGTGGACTAAATTCTGGACTCTTTTCAAAGTTTTCATCATTTAAAGTTGAATAATGAATTATTGGATTCATTTATATTACTTAAATCATTAACTTATAGTCTCCAATATGTATGTATTTAACTCATGTAAATACTATGCATATATATTTATTTTTAATTACGAAGCAATAGCAAATGTTACAACAACAATAATATAATACATATTCACAATATTAAATCAATATTTAGTAATCAATGTTAAATCAACTATACGTCAATATTCTATGAGAAAACCATTACTTTTTTTGTTATATTATTTTATTCTGTTGCCAAAGCTAAATATCGACGTAAATCAAAATTCATTTAAAAACACTTTTTGTTTTAAGTTTTCATAAGAAAATAGATAAATAAAAAAAAAGGTAATATTCACTTGAAAGAAATGCATGCATAATAAATAATTTATTTATAATTTATCTAAGTGAAATAAAAAAATAAATTATATATTTCATTATAAAATGTTAAGGGAAAAAATCTTTAAAAAATTGAAAAGTTTCCTGAATTGAGTTCAATAGTGTAGTATATCAAATGTTAAATCAATTTGTTTTGGTTGCAGATCTTAACGCATTCAATTGAACACAATAAAGTGTTAATTAATAAGACCTAAAGCAACAAAAGGTTAACCGAAACATTAAGATCATAATTAAATAAAAGCAAAAATATTTACCTACATAGTGTGTGATTCCTTTCTGACTAACTTACCAAACAATCTTTGAGAAAAAAAAATGACCCAGAATATAATGATTTTTAAGAAATTTGCACCATTTCTCCCCCTTAACAAAAGATTCACATAAAAATGTATCTTATAGCTTGTGATTGACAAAGAGAAGCAAGTATTCGTTTTAATTTATAAATAATATAGAATTTTCCGCGTCTTCGAAAATTATTCGTGCGTTGCAAACGTTAATAAATCTTTTAAGGCCGTGGAGTGTTCCTTGGCATCAATAATTGAAAGTAACATTTCAAAACTTAAGCGGTTAATTTATACAGTAATTAATTCCCGCTATCGTGATTACATTAAAGCATAAATGATGAAACTAAATCCTGAATGAATTATAAAGTTGGGTATTTAATATTGATAAAATTTTTAATTACTAGTGTTTTTACGTATTTATGTGCTTAATTTGTTTTAAATCTTGCTAAATTTTTAGTTTACTATAGTCATTTTATCCCTCGATTGCCTCTTGATGACATGTACGTTCATTTTCCTAGCTTTTCAGAAAATAGCCTTACGTCTACACTGTAAAAAAGGAATGTTGCTTTTACAGTATAAATCGGCTAATTTTATAGTAATAAACTATAAAGTTTCTACTTTTGCAGTAATAAACTGCATAATTTCCACTTTTGCAGTACTAAACAGCGCAATTGCTAATTTTACAGTTTATTACTGTGCATTTTACAGTTTATTACTGTGCATTTTACAGTTTAAAACTGGAACCTCTGCTGCCATTACTACACTGATGTTTTTGCGGCATAATACAGCTAAATTTTACGGCAATAAACTAAAATTTCTAGTTTTACAGTTTATTACTGTGCATTTTACAGTTTAAAACTGGAACCTCTGCTGCCATTACTACACTGCTGTTTTTACGGCATAATACAGCTAAATTTTACGGCAATAGACTAAAATTTCTAACATTACAGTAAAAAACTAAAATTTCTAGTTTTTAGTTTATTACTGTGCATTTTACAGTTTAAAACTGGAGCCTCTGCTGCCATTACGACACTGCTGTTTCTACGGCATAATACAGCTAAATTTTACGGCAATAAACTAAAATTTCTAACATTACAGTAAAAAACTAAAATTTCTAGCTTTTAGTTTATTACTGTGCATTTTACAGTTTAAAACTGGAGAATCTGCTGCCATTACGACACTGCTGTTTCTACGGCATAATACAGCTAAATTTTACGGCAATAAACTAAAATTTCTAACATTACAGTAAAAAACTAAAATTTCTAGTTTTACAGTTTATTACTGTGCATTTTACAGTTTAAAACTGGAACCTCTGCTGCCATTACGACACTGCTGTTTTTACGGCATAATACAGCTAAATTTTACGGCAATAAACTAAAATTTCTAACATTACAGTAAGAAACTAAAATTTCTAGTTTTACAGTTTATTACTATGCATTTTACAGTTTTAACCCATTTAAGCCCAGTGTCTTAAAAACGGGACGCTTGTTAGTTACTGCATACAAAAACCTGTAATGGGTATCTCGTTTTGCTAAAGCTGTTTTTCACTAGTTAAACAGTCCTTCTTCTTGAGAAAACTAGCTAGAGCCACTATTTCGACATCAGAGTTTATTTTTTGACAACTATTGTCAGACAAATCAGTTAAGCAACGATCCAGCATGGGTAGCCACAGAAAGTAAGTTTTTTTTGCAACCTTTTTTTTTCATAAAATCAAACTGTTTTAAAATTATTTGCTTAAAATTGATCACAGATGCCTTCTATAATGTTACTTAGCACGAGTAAAGTCAAGTAAGGCCGTATTTTGCTCCCATATCTGCAAAATATCCCATAAAAAGGACGTTAAATAACTTAATAAATATGGCAACGGCGAACTATTTTAAGCCTAAAATGTTTGTTTACCATTCCAAGTAAGAGTTTTAAGCAGATAAAAATTGAAAAAAAATGTTTAAAAAAATCTCGGGCATAAATGGGTTAAATTGGAACCTCGGCTGCCAGTATTATACAGTAAGGGTCCTGCTCCACATCAGCGTAAAACGCGACCAAAACCGAAGGCAGAAACCGAAAATCCGGGTACTTTCCATAGAAATACCATTTGATCCATTTTACGTTTCTGCTTTACGCTCGCGTTTTCTGCTGATGTGAACCCTAAGAACAACAGCTCATTTTTCGCAGTGTACGGGGTTGGTGAATAATTTAAGAAAGCGTATCGTCAAGTTGACATCTTTTTTGGTGACTTATTTTAGTCGTCACATTCGTGGAAAAATAGCAATTAGCTACAAACATAATGCTTTATTTTTTATCCATATCACTTTAGTTTTAGGAGTGGGGGGGGGGGGGAGACTGGCCACACATTTTAGTGTTTCATTCAGGGACGTCAATTCAAGTTTTTCCAGGGGGGGGGGGGCAAAGGGTCCAAACACAATGCAATTTCACCGGAAAACATTAAAAACAACGCCCACTTGTATGTAAATACATTCATTTCTCAAAGCCAGGGGGGCGCAATTGACCCCCCTGCCCCCCCCCTAATTGACGGGCCTGGTGTCATTTAAGAGTGGAGTTAACACGAGAAAAAGCATAATTTACTCTAACTACAATGTCTGGACGTTTTGAAAACTACTATTCATTGAAAATAATGCAAGTCGGTACATAAACAAACATTTCAGCACCTAATAGTTTGTTAACTTTGTTTTAATTTATTTTTCCGCTTAAGTTTGCATTTCATCCTTAAAAAATCGAAGCTATTTTTAACAGCGAAGGAAACATGTCTGTTTTGGGACGAAATGCTTGGGTTAATATTATCGGAAAATTTCACACTATATTTAAAAACACTCCGTCCAAATCTTCTCTAATCCTATTTTCTCCTAAAAATAAGACTCGTCTTTTTATCAAATTATTTTCCTTCGCTTCTTTTTATTGATGACTATAATTCACTGTGTCAAATTCTGAACCACACCTCCGTTTAAGCTTAGAATAGAAAATGAAAAGCGATCGATTTAACTTTCCGCACGGCCTTTTTCTTACCCTTTTTTTTTCTTTCTCTCTCCTCAGTTCTCAAAAGACCGTTTTATTTTAACCCACAGACTAAAAAAAAACTAAATGAGAGTTCGGACCTTGTTAAGCCCCTTCTTTTAATGGAATAAAGGCAGGGCTTAACAGAATGGGAGGTGCGCACAGGGGCGTTTGCCCCAGAGCTTAAAATATTCAAGCCGTAACACACGTCCGCCCCTGCAGTCACACGCGAACGCAACACCCGTTATTTTAACAGCGAAATAACGGAACATTCGACAGCTAGAATAGAATGAAAAAAGACGGGTAGATTGGCCATTTTAAGCTAGAGGGGAAAAAACGGCCTTTAGGGACAATAGCTTTTTTTTTTCTCTTTCTTTTTTAAAAGATTTTTTTGAGTGATGAAAGTGCCGCTCAAACGTGTGCGATGAATATATATTTTGGTGAGAATGTATCTCCGGTTTTCCAAAAAAAAATAAATAATCTTTTGAATATTTTTCACTCGAATCTACATTAAGCTAGCTAACTAGCAATATAATCTGTAAAAGTGGACAACGTTTAAAACCTCTAGGAGCCGGGCGGTACACATGCTGTACCGTAAGTCTTTTTTTTTTTTTTTTTTTTAGAGGACGGGGTTGAGATTTTCACTCGAACCCTTTGGAGCCGGGGATTTTTTCAAGGTTTCATACGTCTAGTACGACAGTTTATACCTTCTCTTTTCAATGGAAAATAAATATGTGATTCAACTGTTGTACTACCTGGGTCGAAAGAAAAATTTCTAAAAAACAGCCCGAATCCAAAAGGTTAAAAAATACAAATATATGTATTAAAAAGAGTCTAAAACTCAGCAAACAGCTGTTTCGGGGCTATAAACTGCAAGCTCCATCATCAGTGCATAAAAATACAAAGAAAAAGACAGGTTCACATGCTAAAGACTGACAAGTAAACCTAGGTTTTTTCTTGGGGCTTGCAGTTTATAGCCCCGAAACAGCTGTTTGCTGAGTTTTAAACTTTTTTTAATGAATATATTTGCACTTTTTAAACGTTATCTATTTTTACACATTTCATAGTATAAAGTGTACGATTGCTGTTTTACAGTAGCAATATAATGCCCATATTTAAGACTCTTTATTTTAAGATAGTCAACGTGCGTCTTCGTGTAAAACATACATAAAACAAATACTTGTTTTGTGTTATTGTTATTCTGGTAAATGAGATTACACATATATTTTGCTTTTTCCAGAGATGTGTGAAAACCAATTATCTATAAAGAGCAGTAATTTCCTTTTGTAAAAATCGATATAATGAAACAATAGAATTATGCTACTGAAAAAATTTTCAATAAAGTCAAATTTTTATTTCATTTATTAATAACAAAAATTATAATAATAATGATGCCGATGCTGACGAGGGTAGGGGTGAAGATTTTTTTTTGATGATGATAACTCTTATTGTTATTATTATTATTATTTTATGCGATTATTATCATTATTATAAGGTGACTCACATTTTTTTAAAAATATCATTTATTTTCTGCAGTTTCAAAAAGTCTATAAGTAAATTACCATCGATATCTTCCTCCTTTTCCGTTTTTTTTAATTTAGATTCTGAGCAAAAAAAAAAAAAATAATAATAATAAATAAATAAATAAATAAATTTAACTAATTTGTACTGAATTTCAAGAACCATTAGTATAATGGGCGAAGCCATATAGCCGTTTCTATAACGACTACATTCATTTACATTTATATCGTCATATTTGAATATTTTGACCAGTTCTTACTAAAAGCGATTTCGTTCTCTGTACATTATCCGTTACATTTAAGTGTAAGATAGTTAAAATAAAAAAATTCTGAAGTAAAAAAAGTCGTCATCCATTACTGGTTGCTATTTTATTAGTTTTTTGAATTAATGTAATGCTAAAAAACATTTTATAATGTTGATCAAAATATTAGAAGAATAGTTTTGTTTCTGGTTTCCTTAGAATTTTCGTAAATTCAATCAGAAACATTTGCGGTATTATGTACAGTAAAAGGTATTTTATGAATTAAAATTTTTTAATTTTATTTGAAAAGTGTATTTGAATTTGGGGAATATTAAAGAGAAGTTCTGAAACTAAATCTCTCTAACTTTCAGCCAAATAAACTTTCAAGCAGTTAAAACAAGAAATATTCCCTTTTTTCTCATTTCTTATGATGAATGGTGCCCAGTTAAAAGCTAAAGAACGCAATTTTCTGCGGAAACAAGTCAAATCTAGCAAATTTGTTCCAAACTTCCAAATCTACCGTCACATTTGGACTCTCTCTAAATCACCTCAGAGTGGAAGATTTGCGCCTAGATCAACTCTTTTCCCCAGTTTTTGATTCGAAAATTTAACGAGGGACACATTAAAACTCTAAGCCTCTGCCTCCATTAACAACTGCTACAAGTAATTAACAGAAACGCTTTAAGAACACAGGGCCCGAAATTGGAGCTGCATTGTGCTCCGGGCGGCCGCTTACTGCTTTTAAAGTTGCTTTTCCCTTTAATTTTGATAAAATGAGTTACTTTTACGGGAGCCCGTAATTTAATATCTCGCCAGCCGCTGCGTCCCGGGGAGGCTTTTCTGTTCGTATGCTAAGTTCTGGCCAAAATGGCAACTGCGGCAGCTTGGATCCCTTTTGTTTGAGCATAGCGCAGGGTAATCAAAACCAGCCATTTGGAGTAATTGATCTCTTACTGGAATCGGTTAATTTGTATAACCTAGTCCTGCAAAGAAACAGTTAGAGAATTCCGAGGTATGTTTGAAAATAGAGGAGCTAGTCGTGAATATGTTGAATTGAATCCAGTTAAGTCAAAGAAGTAAGATATTATAATTGCATTTTAGCAAAAAAAGAACAAATGTAAATATCTGAAAAAAAGCCCGAAGAAAATTATTTTTCTACTGAAAAAAATAGAATTTTTTGAGTTTTGAATAGTTCTGTTCGTATGCTAAGTTCTGGCTAAAATGGCATTTGCGGTAGTTAGGATCCCTTTTGTTTGAGCATAGCACAGGGTAATCAAAACCAGCCATTTGGAGTAATTGATCTCTTTATGGAATATGTTGATTTGTATAACCTAGTTCTGCAAAGAACAGATAATTCCGAGGTATGTTTGAAAATAGAGGAACTAGTTGAACAAATTCAGAAAAATAACAGCAACGAAAAATACTGGAAATTTTTCCTTTTTTTACAAAATAAATAATGCACGTTAAAAGATAGGAAATTTATTTAAAAATAAGGGAAGATTTGCATGGAAGGAGATGGATTTAAAAATTTGGAAAGTAGGAACATAATTAAAAGTAGAAAAGTTTCAAACAAGTAAAAATCGTACCAACCTTGTTTTTCTTTATCGGGTAATTTTCATGAAAAGCAAAATCAAAACAATTTTAACAATGAGTTGAAAACCACATTAATTATAATTTACAATATATCAAAAGTAATCAACTATCACG
>JAXGGA010020917.1:0-17454 GCA_038373865.1 Uloborus plumipes | reverse complement strand
AATTAAATACATTAATGAACAAAAATTGCATTCATAATTCGCAATATAAATTGAAAAGTCAACATTAGGCACAGTAAATAAAAACATTTTTATACTCATACAGGAATTTGCTTAGATTAGGGTCATTAACTTTTTAAGTGAAGGGCGACACTCAACAGGAGTTCTATTTGAGGGCCTCATGCTCCCCCATCATTTGGAGGGTCATGAAGGGTAATTGCCCCCCCCCCCCATGCCTTTGAGAAATTTTCATGTTTCCCCCAATATCATTTGTCCCTGGAAAATTAAGAACATGCAGTAAATCTTATTTCTTACATAATACTTCACAATAAAATAAGGCAGGTGTTACCGACCCGACCACCGGATACGTAATGGAGCATCGGCCACCTCTGGCGCATGCGCAGAGAGCGATGGGTCGAATCTGATTTCGAGAGACGACCTATCGGATCTAATTTCGAGAGCCGACCGATAAACACTTCCTGCGATCGGAGGAATAATGTGTGACCGATCACGCAAAGTAACAGATGACTTAAGCTATGCGAACGGTTGTTTAGTAAGAATAAAATTGATATTGAAACGAAATACGCGATCTATCGGTCTTTTCATATAGTGGAGCATTATTGTAATTCAATCAGAACTTAAGTTATTCACATGAAGTTCGTGGCTTATATGGACAAATGTTCATATAATAGGGCTCGGACGACATGGCTAGCACTGCTGCAATTTGACAAACAAAAAATTTGATTTAAACAAAAAAAGAAATTTTAGTTAATTACCTCTTGAGAGAGAATCCGAAATACAAAAAAAAAATCCAATTCCAATGGCGGATGCAAAGAGATCGCGATTTTCAGAATAAACGCATTAAGCAAACAGAAAAGAAAAAAAAAAGCAGCATATAAAAGTAAAATTGTTATAATTTACATTTTAAAGCTCCATGATAGACTTATTAATAGCAATCAACGTAATTGACGAAAAATTTAAATTAAATGATTTCAATTTTATTTTTTTTGATTCTCATAGGAAACACTGTATTTCGCTTGAAAATTTAAAATTTTCAATTTTAAGATATAAAAATACATTTTACTTATTTTCTCTTATCAAAGCAAACAAACATCAAGAATCAGAAAAATTCGATTCTGACCTGATGCAAAGAGATTTGCATCATTTAAAATGAAGGCATCAAAAGTATAAACACAGCAAATAAAGCAATGTATTAACTCAAAACAATTTTAGAATGTCATTTTAACATGCCTAGATGATGTAAATCATAAATAATTATTGACATAATTGTCGAAAATCTGGATTAAGGGAAAAAAAATTTCGTATGTAGGAAGATAACAGCATAGCGAAAAATATTGGATTTCCGGTTTTAACACACGACAATATGCCAGAATTGAGGAATTAACAGGGTTCGTACACACTTCTTTAAAAAAAATTCAAGGACTTTTAAGGACTTTCAAGGACTAAAAAAATCGAAAAATAAGGACCTCAAAATAATTAATAACAAATTGGCCTATACATTTTCAACATTTCCAAATGTTTCTTTTTTTTTTCACATAAAAGATAGATTAAAAATATAACAAAAAGAAAAAAAATCCTAAAAGTTTCCCGCGATAACAAAACAGAAAGAAAAATCTGAAACTGAAAATCCCATTACATATCTTTTAATTCCAAACTTTTCTCTGATAATTTTACATCCAAAGAACTTATTTCAATTTCTTTTTCACTTAGTGTTTTTCTTAGTTCATGCAATGTAATTGCATAAGCAAGTTAATGTCCTTAGTTTTTTCAGCCTCATCTGCCAACTGATTAGCTTTTGCATTTGTCTCCATTATGTCTTTTTGAAGAAACATTTTCTTTTTTTTTAAAAAAATTACTTCCTCCTCTAATGCTTTTCGTTAGACCACTCGGTGGGGGAGAAGCATAATGGAGGAAGCCGTAAGCGTTCTGCTAATGTAGTTCAGTTACTTATCAGTTGTTTAAATTTGACCAATTGTGTCCCTGATTTGGCACCTGCATCCATGGATATGGATCCCTAGAACAGGAGCGGAGCTGCCCCCCCCCCCCTCTTAACTCTGAATAGAGTTCTCGGAACGAAGTGCAGCCGAAGCGGAAATATTGCACTTGCAACCCTGCACTGTAGAAATTGCTCTAATCGAAAAACGGCAATCTGATTTTTTGAAATAAGGGCAGAGTAAAAATAAGGACTTTCAAGGACTTAGGACATTAAAATAAGGACTTTTAAGCACTTTTAAGGCTAAATAAAAAAATAAGGACTTATAAGGACTTTCAAGGACCCGTACGAACCCTGATTAAGACCCAAACACAATTGCCCCTTGGGTTAGTGGTAGAAAAAGAAAAAAATGTATTAACATGAGTAGGGGTGATTGTTTTCCGGTATTTTCATGATCGATGCGTTCACCATTTCCCCACGAGAAGCTACCACAAGATGAATGGTCAGCCGAATGAGGAGAATCGAGATCCTACCGTTGAGTTGTTGCGATCCGTCCCTTGAACGGGTAGCATCTGCGCAGGCGCAAATGTATGGGTCGAATCCGGGATGCGGGCCCGGCGTTCGGTTCTTTAACCACTGCGATAAAATAAAACTAAATTCAAAACTTCTGGATGAAAGAAAGTACTTTAACTGTCTGGAAAGCAACATTTAAGCTCTGGATTAAACAAATATATGTTTGCAAAAAAAAAAACTAAATGTGATAATCCTTGTTATGTTATGCTTCAATCAACAAAATTTGTTCATAAATGCCCCACATGGTAGAACATGCAATAAATTTAATAGCATATAACATAGTTAATCATATTCTGTTTTCCACAAATAGTTCAATAGTAACTATTAAAACAGTACCTGACATTCATAGAGCAGTAGACTAATTGATTATCTATTAATTTTGAATTGGTAATTTTTTTCAGTTTTTTTTTATGCCACTGGGTAGTGCAATGTTGTTAACCGCAGATTCAAATAGACTCACAGTCGAAGAACTAAACTCATATTTGCCCTAGAAAAAAAAGGATACAGGCGTTTGAAATTGGAGTTCGAAAACCTCTTTTCTGTTCAAATTCTTAACATGTTATTGTATTGCCATGGCTACGTCTTTTTAATTCTTTGTTGTTTTCTTCTTTATTATTCCAATTTCTTAAATTTATTTTGTTTTATAGCAGTTCACAACTCTTTTATGTGGTTTATAATAACAAAAGTAATGCCTCTTCATTCAAGATATTTGAAAAAAAAAAATAATGAAACCAGTTGAAAGGGCTGCAATTAGTTCTCAAAATAAGCTTTAAGTTGAGGCTTTTAAAGTGCACTATTCCATTATGCTACCATGTCAATTCCAATCATTATATATTTCTGAAAACTATGCAGGGTTACGAAAATGTAGTTTTTTAGCAAGCGGTTTCAGGCATAGTTTCGCAAGATTAAAGATTAATAATACCAGTGGGTAAATCATTTTATGTTTCTCAGAATTTAATGTTTTTTTTTCCTGTAAGTGGCTTTGAAGGGCTAATTTATTTGGCAGAATAAGCACATATTAATGTTTTATTTTGAAATGGCCAAGGAGCCATATTGTTTGGAAACTCACCATGACCATGAAAACGTCTATAAATTAATTGTGCAACGTATAATTTATTATACTTTTTGTACTGCGTGTAGGCAGCGTTTAAATTTTGAAAGCAATCAGGATTACTTTGAACAAGTGTCACTTGACAAACTTTTACTTTCAAGTTTGGCCATGCAAAGCCTGACCACGCAGCTAGTAAAAAATTAAAATTCAGTGTCAAAAACATTTTAAGCATTATGATAGTTAACTTGATTAGAGCCAGAAACTAGGATCAATAGAATGGTTAAGCAACAAAAATAATACTGCACATGATTCTGTTGCAAAAAAAAAAAAAAGCAAAAACAAATAAGTAATATTTTAACAGTTATAGTTTATTTGGTAGTAACGAAATTGAACCAGCTTGAAACATGCAGGTATTCATTTTCAATTATTACTGAAAATAACATTAAATCATCATTTCCCATTAAAATATTTTAGAGCATTACAAGACTCATAAAAGATAATATTATAAAAACCCCCCTTATAAGGCGGGAACAAGTTAAAAATATGGATTAAAATAATACGTAAACGATTGTTTGTAATTGAGATATTGTAATTTACAAAATACATTTAACAAAAGAGAGAATGGGGAAGAACAATAACACAAACAAGTATTTTTTTATCAAATGAAAGCGACACAAAAAAAGAGTAAAATAAAAAGAGTAAACGATTTTGCAAAGATATAATTATGTTGCGTAACAAGATGAAATAATAACTAATAAACTTACTTGCTCTTGATGAACGAAACACACGTTAACACATTATCTTGAGCACGTGGGAGCAAAACTAAATAAAATTCAGTAATTCAGTATACATGCTTATAGAAACATAAAAGAGAACGGTAGCAATATTAACAGAAAAGGTAATAATGCAATTGTATGAATGGATAAAGCAGAATTATTTAGTTGATGAACGAAAAACGCATGTAATACACTATCTAGAGCACGTGGAAACATAACTAAATAAAATGGCAAATTCAAGAGTGCAGGAGCATAGTAGAAACAATAATTGAATGATAACAAATTTTATTAATGGACAAATTAAAATCATCACACAGTAAACAGTGATTTCTGTAAATTAGGTCATGTAGCGACAATAATAAGTTAGACAATGACAAAAACAACAAAAGAAATAATTTTTGATTCTACAAGCATAATACTGCAATAATAAAAGAATAAACAATCCCTTTCAAACAAATAAACAATAATATACGATAATAAAAATTACCATTAATGAACTCCATACACCAAGAAACCACGCGGGACTCGCGGGAAATCACTGGCGACTTTTAACTGCTTTGGCATACTTCTTTGTATCTTGGCGAGGTTACCATATCTTAAAGGTTGCTTAGTTTCGTTTTCCGCGTCCTTATATCTGTATCTCTCCTGGATTACCACCCACACAATTTACGCCTCCATAGTAATCATGCTTAGAAACATAAACCAACATGTACAACGGTACACGTTTGGTGGTTAGAAAATTGATAAACAATGTAATTTACGCGACGATACTGAAAGGAAAATTCAAAGGTGAGGAAGCTCTCATTCCAAGGATCCCGATGATCCCAACCGATATGCCGTTTGAATTTAAAGGATTTCAATTTCTGATCCGTCTTGCATTTGTCATGACCATCAGCAAATCACAAGGTCAATCCTTAAAAGTTTGTGGTTCAAATCTAGAACATCACTATTTTTCCCATGGTCAATTATATGTGGCATGTTCACGGGTCGGCAGGGCCTGATTACCGAATAGGCCAACTAGGCCGCGGCCTAGGGCCCCCACAACTTAGAGGCCCCCAAATGGCTGAAACTGTTGTAGTCAATGCCTAAATTTGTTTTATCCTATGCCTATAATTGTGAAGCCTCAGTGCAGGGGCCCCAAAAAAAGTATTTGGTCTAGGGCCCTGTGATATCTTAATCGGGCCCTGCGGGTCGGTAGACCATCTGCGTTGTTTGTTTTTGCGACTGATAATAAAACAAAAAATATTGTGTATCACAAGGTACTTAAGTGAACAGAAACCTATGTACTAAAATACAGAAACAATAATGAATGATTAATGTATGTGCTTATTTTTTTTATGTTTTCTAATTAAAAAACTTAATAAATTCAAAAACTTGCTTATTTATTGCTTTTAAGGCGGAATAGAGTTCGCCGGGTCAGCTAGTTTAAAATAAAGAACGAAAAACGTCATTTTTTCACTACAGTTAGTATGGAGTACAAAATGTGCTTCTTCACAAGTATCTCAAAAACCCATATTTCTGCAGATACTATGCTTTTGCTTCCCACAGCAGTTTGTCTGTGAAACTTCCTTATGAAATAAAAAATGTTCTGAGCAAATTCTTATTTGATGACTTAAACAAGATGTCATATATGTGGTCGCTCAAAAAGCTGAAAGCTATTTGGGTGTAATTCGCAAATCTGAAGATTGAAAATTGAGAAATTTCACTAATTACAGGAAAATTTGTTTATTTTTTTAATTAATTAAAATTTTATTTTGTTAATTTTACAACTCTAAGGGAGACAGCAACCATGTGTACAAATAGGGAACAGCTGGGGAAACAAACATCTTTTACCCTTTATACCCCGACAGGACTCAGAAGTCCTGCTTATATTGATTTAGTACATATTATGCATCCTAAATGGCTGGAATCATGCTGAAGCTTTTGAGTACCACTCCCTGTACTTTGCTGAGAGGCTGTCAGATGGTACCTGCAATTGGAATCAGTTTTCTTAGGGGCCCTAAGGCAGGCCTTAGAACCTATTGATTTTCAAAATTTTTATACTCAGTACATATTTTTTTTATGTATTTTAAACTAAAAAACCAAAAACATATATAAATATTAATTTGGGTCATAAAGGGTTTAAAAGACTATTAGTTTTTATCCGATTGACCTATTTGTCCTGTACATTTTTATATACAGGGTGTCCACTCCTATCGTGGACCAATAGCTAATTTCTTAACCGTTAGAGATAAGCATATGGTTCATTTAGGAAAAAATCTCTAAATTACAAAAGGAATTTCGGGTCCATTCAATGTTTTTCAAAAAATCAAATTTTGAAAGAGTTACGAAATTTAGATTTTTATACAGCCCCCCAGTCCTATCAATCATATTTAGTAAAACATTCTTGACACTGTAACGTAAATAACTAAAAAAAATTACTGTTCTACCACAAAAATTGACCGAGTTATGATGTTTTGAAAAATCAAGATTTTGCATTATTTCATGACGTCATCGGTGGAGCGATCTCTCTATGACGTCATGAAATAATGCAAAATCTTGATTTTTCAAAACATCATAACTCGGTAAATTTTTGTGGTAGAACAGTAATTTTTTTTTAGTTTTAAACGTTACAGTGTCAAGAATGTTTTACTAAATATGATTGATAGGACTGGGGAGCTGTATAAAAATCTAAATTTCGTAACTCTTTCAAAATTTTGAAAAACATTGAATAGACCCGAAATTCCTTTCGTAATTTAGAGATTTGTTCCTAAATGAACTATATGCTTATCTCTAACGGTTAAAAAATTAGCTATTGGTCCACGATAGGAGTGGACACCCTGTATACTCCTCTCATTATCAAAAATTAAGAAATATTAATTATGAAAACCATTTAAAATGAAATTATTAGCCTGGTTCAAATTATTCCAACTGCCCAAAGTAACTGTAAACACTGAGAGATCTAATGTAAAATAACTTATTTCTATATGCTATGCAACTTTGAACCCTGAAAAGAAAATTTATCAAATGCACGACAGTTTCCATTTTCATTATTTCATAGCATTCCATTGTTTTCATAAATTAGTTATAATATTTTAAAATGTAGGGTAGGAGATGTCAACAGCTTCAAATTAACACTTGAGAGTAGCTGCTAAGGAGTTTTCCGTAATACACTTTGAGGTAGGAATAGTGAGTTTGTGGCAAGGGTAACAAGAAGTGTGACATTGTGCCTCTTTCATTAGAACATGCTAACGAAAAATAGCGTGAGTGTGACACATGGGGGGGGGGGGAGCAAGGACTGATACAAGGGATGGGCCATCAGGGTGATCTCTTGAGAGACTTGGCATTGGTAATGTTTCTGAATTTGAAACCCTAAAAATGTAAGTGCACTTACCTTTCTTCAAAATTTAAAGCCTGTAACTGCATACTTATTTATGAGTTTTCAAATGCATACAAATTAATTGATTTCACACAAGTAATACCTCAAACAATTGACTGTACAGTCGAGCCTGCTTAATAGCACAGACAATGTGCCATGAAAAATTATTTTAGTACAAGTGGAATATTCTATCATCCAAGATCAAAATATCAAGCTACAATGGTTTTTGGTACATTGAAAACGTATTATAGTAAGCGGGATATTCTTTTTACTGATATTCCAATAGGCGGGCATGTCTGTAATTTCTGACCAGTGTAGTAGTAACATTGTATTAAGCAAATTCCACATATTTGTACGTACAACACACAACTATGTGAAATTGTAAAAGTACAAGGCTAAAACATTTTCAATTTTTTGAAAGAAATGAACAGAGGTGGCTCTAGGAAATGCCCGACAGGGGGGCAAGCTTGCCCGACAGGGGGGCACAGTTATAATTTAAAAATAAAAGTCCCCCCCCCCTTCTCCAGTGTTTTAATTTTTTATGGTGCATTCGCATAAAAGGTAATCATTCTGACCATAAACCCAAAACAAAACAGTACAAGTATTAGGATTAAATTAAAAAAATAAAGACCCTAAGTGCCGACCTCATATTAAAACGAACTACACTGGGGCCAATCCATGAGAAATAGGACATAGACATCAAAATATGAAACTCACTTAATAATAACATGTTATATGTCATTTTCTTCACAAGAAAGCATAGTTTCTAATTCAAAGGGTAAAATGTCCTAGTTTTAAATGTAAACATGGTTTCAACGTCCTAAAGTTGCGTTTTTTCTAATCCATTTCTTCGGTTAAAAATTATCAAGTTTCCAGCCTAAACCCTGGCCACACCGGGTTCAATTTGGAAGATAACGAATTATAGTGCTTTATTAAGCACCCCCTTTGACATTTTCCAGCAATCAATTTCTTTGTAGGTTGTATTAGTTTTTAATTACAGGAAGACAAAAATTATCTAGAAGCTTTGTAACGACCGTAACCGAAAACAAGTATTTGTTATTCGGTAACAATAACTATTTGAAATAGAAGTTTGCCATTTAGGTTTTACAGTGTACTCATTTATTCTAAAAACATGCACTAATAATTTTTTCAAAAAATCTTTTCGTTTTTGTGCTATGTTGGTTATGGGTGTTACATGTTTTAGGTCTAAATTCACAGTTCACGTCGGATCTTTGCCAAATTTGGTACATAAGTCCACAGATGCATCTGAAAGTTACTTTGGGGGTATTCATCTCTTAGAGCGTGGAAAGCTCCTATAAAGGAGCTTTCCTACTATAAATACCGTTTACGTTAGTTCTTAGACAAATTTGGCTCAGGGGTCATTTGATGTTCACCAGGAAACCATACAAAAGTGAAATAATGAAAAAAAAATTAAATTATTTGCATTTAAAACATTGTAGTAAAGCATTTTGCTGTATTTATAAATTATTTGCCCTCACCTCCTCGTTTTCGAGTTATAAAGTCCTAAAGTCTTCCGAAATTGTAATGAAGTCACTAAATTTAGCGAGTTTCAGGTTATGATGGGAGACATCTTTTCGCATGCTTTGCTGATAGCTGTCCTATCACATGCAGATGGTGAAATAGTCGGCCTTCTATTTCCCCAGAAGCCTTTAAATTTGGAGCTTCACTTAAATTTAAGCCTTTAAAATTTATATCTCGATAAAGGGAGGACGAGGGCAAATGATTTATGCAGAAAAAATCTTAATGTGTGAGTATTTTAAAAATGTTTAATGAAACGAACACTTGTGTGTGTGTGTAGTTGAAGCAATAAGGTGCCCGGTACAATCAATATCATTTACGTAATAAGCGAATTTGTAGAAAAATTTCTAAGCAGAGTACTGAAGATATACAGAGCTCAAGTCACAGATGATTATGAGGATTTAGTGGAGCTAAAATATCTGAAGAGAGGCTAGGAGGTGTGGGTATTCTGGTGAAGTTTCATGGGAAAACCTAGCTCAAAGGATTTGAAAGCTTCCAAAGTCTATAGTAATCAATTGAAAATTATATCTTATCAAATTAACTAACTAGAGAACCTTTCTGCTCATATGTCTATTATTCGTCTTTATATATGGCGGAAAAATGAGTTAAAATATCCGTTTACTCATTTTTAGCAACATACATATTGAAAATAGTCAGACGTGGAACGACCGTAACCGCTTTTGTAACGACCGTAACCGCGATAAAAAATTCATAAAAATTTATTTTTCAACAAAAAAGCTAAGTTCTTTGTATGATATCATTCCTTATTTATTTAGCAATTATTATAAAAATCCAGAAGATCATACGTGTAATAGATTCACAGAAAAGTGGCAGTGTTTGATAGCACTCAAAAAACCATGTCTTTTTTTTGAAACGACCGTAACCACACATTTTCGAGATTTTTCTACAACTTCCACTAATAATTTCAAACTAACGCTTGGTGATAAACATGTTGGGGGGGGGGGAGCTTTATCATTCCCTGTTTTCATTAGAACTTTAACTGCATTTGTGAATAAAATATGAGCAGCTGAAGTTGTGCGAATGAAACGACCGTAACCATGGATTGGCCCACTGATCAAAAAGCATTTTAAATTTAAAAACATTCAGTTGTTTTCAAGAGGACCAGGTAAACGCGGAAAAGGAACGATAATCCTTACTAGTAAATTTGCAAGTCGCAAAAGCAGAATAAAGAGGGAAAATTGAATATTCTTTTAAAACCTCATACTAAAATCAATTACAAGTATTTTAATTGTTAACAAATATAAAATGGCAACAGAAAAACATTTTAAATCATTGAGTTTTCTTTCTTCGTGGGCCAATAATGACATCGGCTTCCAATTGCGTAAATTTAAGGTTTAGCCGCATTTTCTAAAAAACGTTAGCATTCGAATTCTAAATAACCTGGAAGTTTCAAACACATTCTATCAGATGCAGAATTTATTTTTCATTTTGATACTGTTGTTTTACTTTTCTCTTGTTTTTTTTTTCTCTTCAAAAATCGTGGAAAAACTTTTAAAGGTTTTTAATTAATATCTTCATCAATTAATGTCATTCGAAAACGCGATCTAGCTGAGAACACTCTCCTTTCAAACAATTTTTTTTTTCGAAACGGTTCATCCGATCAGCCTGTAGAGTGCCACAGACAGATCGACAAATACACAGACACGTCAACTTTATACACGTCCTTGTTGCGTGGGGGGTTTACAATCAGGATTGAAACTAAACAAAAGGATAAAGATGTACGTACATCTACAATTTTGTTTTCCGAAAGAATTTCAGAGATACACAAAACGAAAATATTAAGTGATAAAGGAAATGAAAAACAAATGAAGTGCAATTGAACTTAATAAATAAAAAGAATTATCTTATAAACTAGTCTGCTTGAGAGTGAAAAATATGAGCGAAAAAAAAACAAATCAACACTTTTTTCCTCACCTCTAAACACAAAGGATGTAGATTTAATTTTTAACTCGCTGCTATCTAAATGTATACTTTTTTAAATGAAAGAAAGAAAGAAACGAAGAAAGAAAACACACACAAAAAAAATCAAATTCATACTGCCCCTATTGCTAAAAAAACAAAAGCATTTCAAAAGTTTATAACACACACTTACCCAGTCACCATGACGTGATGGTGAGAAGGGCGAATTTGAACTGGGGCCTAGGGTATGCTTCGTTTCTTTACTAGCTCTCTATGCACAACGCTCGAGAGCCCGCGGCACTGGTTTACGAGAAGAAAAAGGGGTCTAATCCCAGAGTCTTATAAGTATCGCTCCTCCTCAGAGGGTGGCAAAGGCCCTGGAGAGAAACACGTGTCTAGCGGCTGATTTTAAGAAATGAGGTTGAGGCAACTAAACAGCTATTTATTGTTGATGATTATTAGATTTTCAGAAAGTGACAATGAATGTCCGTTTGCCGTGCTGCTGCAACCCTGATGCTGCTGGCGATTTGCGAGTGGGGAGTGGGGACAGCTGGTATGAAAAAAAGAGGAAGATTTGTTCTTTTCAACCTGAACAAAAATAACTTTCTCCAGCAGAACTTACGTTCGTTCAAAAGAGATACGACGACATCTCCCGAAGGTTCTCGTGTTCAAAATTGGTCTGGAAACGCGTAATTCGTTAAATAATGAGAATATTTGAGAAAAAAAAATAGTTTTTTTGATTGAATTATTTTATTGAAAAAAGTTCACTGGTCCGTCGGGATAGGAAAGATTTTCGGTACTCAGATTTCTGTCGGAAAATTTGATCGTCGGATTTTCCCGACGAAGTTAGAAAATTTCCCTGATGGGGGGGCAAGACGTTTCCGACGGGGGGGCAATTGCCCCCCCTGCCCCATAGCTGGCGCCGCCACTGGAAATGAACATTAATTTTTCAAGCTACACTAACTTATTCACTTCTGCCACTTTAGAGGAAATATTAAAGAACAAGATGTGATGAAGGGCAAAAAGAAAAAAAGTAGCAAAGTCCAAAAATGATGTATAAACAACCCCTAGATTAACTGGTGATAAACAATGAGTAAAAGAGAGAATAAAAGGGGTTTCTTGTAATCCCAAAACTTGCGTTTGCAGCTATTTGCTGCATTTGTGTCTTTAAACGTTGGATTACCCTTACTTACTTTCCAAGTACAAAGGCATTTAATATTAAAAACTGCACAATCTCTGAATCTTTTAAATGGTATCACATCAGATATTTAATGAAAGTTTTAAAACATTTATTTTTTTCCATACTTAGACACAATGAATAGCACTGGAAATGGAAAAAAAAAATTATAAGAGGATGTAAAAAGATATCTGTATTTTAAAATACAAGCAAAATATGAAAAATTGGAAAACAAGAAAATGTCATCACTGAAAATATAAGAACAATAACATAAATAAGGTTCAGTATTTAACAATTTAATTAACTGATATGACAACTAAAATTTTCAGGAATGTTACAATGTTGAAAGAAGTTTCTGAATTTGAATAGCTTAACAAATACAGGGCGAGGACTGCTGATGGTCTTAGAAAAAGGTGAGAAAGGTGACAAATTTTAAAACAAAGGTGACTAAAAGGTGACAAAAAAGTAACTAAAAGGTGACAAAAAGTAATTTGTTAAAAATTCAAAAAGAAGAAAACGGTTATCCTTTTTTCTGACTTTTACCAAAATAGCCTCTACATCATGAGTGCCACTCTGAAAATGGCCAGGACTGAAAAGCGAGTGGGGTCTTTTGCAACACATAAATTTTAGCCCACAATATGTTCAATGTTTTGTACACTAATATATTGCATATTTTGGGTGTGGCAATTTACTACATAATAAAATAAAAAATTGCAAAATTAACTATAATAATGTAGTCTTTCAAAACATTTTTGGCAAGATTTTTAGGGAGAAAGATTTTTAGGGAAAAAGATTTTTAGGGAGAAAATGCTAAACAGTAAATAAGAGCAGGCCCGGACTGGCCATAGACTCGACCGGGAGATTTCCCGGTGCGCCCTCCCGAACAGCGCCCTTCTACTTTTTTCGCAATGTGTGTGCTTTTTTTTTTAATGTTTTCTGGGCTTTCAATATTTTATAAAGAAACGCTATCTCAGGCCCTCCTAAAGGCTGTTGGGTAGGCGCCCTTTCGTAAGCAGGGAAAGCAGTCCACTGCGCTCCGCTCTCTACTGTTGCTCATCTTTGCTCCCTAAAGTCACTATTCCAACACTCCCGAAAACAAAAGCAGACCCTCGGTGTTTTTCCAGAATCTCCTGGGCGTTTCCTCAATAAAAAAGGGATGTGAGGATGAAAGTGACAGCACATATCAATGGTCAAGAATACGAGTAGAATGGTGAGATTTATTGACGGTCTTGTGCTTGTCTCGGGAGAGTGCTGTTACATGAATCAATGAGTCATTTGGGTTAGATTTTAGCATTAGTAAAGAAGTGATTGCGGAGCTTCAGAAAAATTGAATACACTATGAGAACGAATCTTTTCAACGGTAAGTTTCTCATTTTAATTTTCATTTTCTTTGTATTAAGAAAATATTTTCCTAGATGTATAATCCTAAATTATAGAATTACAATACATGGATTTATAATTAGTTGTAATATGATCTATGAGTTTCAATGTGATGATTTGAAAACTATTACAGAATACTCTCGATTATCTTCGAGCGGCGGGTTATCCACGGGGTGGATTATCCGCGAAGATCTGGTGAAATTTAATTTGTTGTTTTTGCTTAACCCATATTGGACCACTTATAAAACGCGTCATCCAAAAAATTAAAATTGCATTTATGTTATTACTAGGAGGTGCTTAGACATATAAAACAAAAATTTTGAAATTAGCTTTTTTATTTTTTCAAATACAGGTTGTCCTATAAATAGGTCAACGGTCCAATGCACTACATAAATTTCAAAACTTTAATTTACACTCCTTGGAAAATAATTAAGAGTAAAACTTTGGAAAGCAGGCTAAACAAAGTCCATCATTACATTTTTGGCATTATAGTAGTGTGTTTCCGCTTACAATTTATTTTTAAACATTGAATCACGTGTTTCAAAAAATATAAATGAACATAAATAGAAGAGCAATATCTGTATGTACCAAGATTAAAATTTTCACATCAGAAGGGATTTTTTAGTTTCGCGGATATTACTTCCAGTGTAAATATTCATTTCCGCCCTAACACATGTTTTCCAATGAGCACGTGTAAAGAGCAAAATCCAATTGAAAGTTCCTATTGAGTCATTCCATGTCAAGTGGACTAGTGGTCCCCACCCGACCATCTCCGATTTGGATGAAATTTTACAGAGGTGTAGATGTACCTATGAAACTAACCTGTGCATATTTTTAACTTCCGAGATCCAAATCTGGAGGAGCTAGGATCCCACAAAAAATGTGGTCCAAAATGGCGGATCAGCTTTGTGAAACGAGTTGCAATGTTTAGGTTTATGGTTGCAGAAAATTTTATCACACTGGAGACTTACTATTTTAGGATCTTAAAGTACTTTTAGTTGTCAATACTCTCCAATATTTTTTGTGAGATTGCGCTTTTTAGATTTTGTGTAGCACGCATCTAAACTTGCGAAAAAACGCGATGGGCAATTTTTTTCCTGTATTCATGAATTTTTAATCAAATAAATTCAAAGGTTTATATTTCGTAGTTTTATTATCCAAATACTTGGTTTTAATGTTTTACAGCTGCAGAGCATAAATATTGATTTTGTAAAAGATATTGTCGTCCAAAGTGTATCAAAATCATTTTAGTGAAAAATCGCCTGTTTTCAACTCACTGTATCTCAGGTTTGTCAGATTCCACCGTTTTTTCGTTGGTACCATTAGAAAGAACAGATTTTTTTCCTTTCGAAATGAGTTTTTTTTTTTTTTTTGATGGTGTTCTTTCGAATAAGGATGAAAGAATTAGCTTGAAATACTGACAGTTATAAAGAATTGGCATAATTAGACTAAAACTGCAGATAATTTTATTACACTGGAAGCCTAATATTTTTGGAAGTTGTTAAAAATTCAGACTTCTATTGTATTAAAATTTTCTGCAGTCTTAGCCTAATTATGCCAATTCTTCATAGCTGACAATACTTCGAACTATTTTTTTCTTCCTTATTCGAAAGAACACCATCGAAAAAAAATCTCATTTCGATAGGAAAAAAATCTGTTCTTTCTAATGGTGCTACCGAAAAAAAGATGGAAGGTGACAAACCTGAGATACAGTGAGCTGAAAACAGGCGGTTTTTCGTTAAAATGATTTTGATAGACACTTTGGATGATAATATCTTTTACAAAATCAATATTTAAGCTCTGCAGCTGTAAAACATTAAAACCAAGTATTTGGACTATAGAACTACGAAATATGAACCTTTGAATTTGTTTGGTTAAAAATTTATGAATCCAGCAAAAAGATTGCTCAACGGCGTTTTTTTGCAAGTTAACATGCATGCTACACAAAATTTAATAAGCTCAATCTCACAAAAAATACTGGAGAGTATTGACAATCAAAAGTACTTTAAACTCCAAAAATATTGGACCCCCAGTGTGATAAAATTTTCTGCAGTCTTAGCCTAATTATGCCGATTCTTCATAACAGACAGTATTTCAAGCTGATTTTTTCATCCTTATTCGAAAGAACACCATCGAAAAAAAAACTCATTTCGAAAGGAAAAATCTGTTCTTTCTAATAGTGCCAACGAAAAAATGGTCGTAGGTGACAAACCTGAGATATAGTGAGTTGAAAACAGGCGTTTTTTTCATTAAAATGATTTTTATAGACACTTTGGACGACAATATCTTTTATAAAATCAATATTTAAGCTTTGCAACTGCAACCCGTTAAAAATAAGTACTTTCACTATAGAACTACAAAATAAGAAGTTTTAAATCGTTTTTGTTAAAAATTTATGACAACCTGAAATAAAGGAAAAAAATTGCTTAATCGCATTTTTTCGCAAGTTTAGATGCGTGCTACACAAAATCTAAAAAGCGCAATCTCACAAAAAATACTGGAGAGTATTGACAACTAAAAGTACTTGAAGGTCCTAAAATAGTAAGTCTCCAGTGTGATAAAATTTTCTGCAACCATAAACCTAAACATTGCAACTCGTTTCACAAAGCTGATCCGCCATTTTGGACCACATTTTTTGTGGGATCCTAGCTCCTCCAGATTTGGATCTTGGAAGCTAAAAATTTGCACAGGTTAGTTTCATAGGTACGTCTACACCTCTGTAAAATTTCATCCAAATCGGATATGGTCGAGTAGGGACGATTTGAAAAATTGGTCCCGTTGACGTGGAATGACTCTATTGTAATCTCATGGAATTAAAGGTAAGATTTTAAAGTCTTAAAAAAATAATAATGAATTTTAAATAAATAAGTAATAATTAAAAAAAACACGCTTCTGTATTTACGGGGTTTTTTGAAATGTTCGTTTTCAACTCTTAAAGTACTGTGGAGGCTAAATCGGCGCCCTTCGACTCAGACTTCCCACGCCCTTTCGACCACCCAGTCCGGCCCTGATGTTGATAGTGAAAACAGTAAAAATCGCGTGAAGAATTTTGAAAAATTAGTTACAAAATGTGCCAACAGGTGGCGCTGGACTCTGTAATTGCAAAAAAAGTACCTATAAATAGTGTTTTGAAGGCTGGAGAGATCATTTCTAGCGTTGAAATGCGAAAGGGGGTTGAAACAAACTACACAGTTGAACAACATGTGTTGTTTTTCACAGGAATTTCACAGGTTAGGCAACAGTCCTCCGACAACAAGGAGAAGCTTCGAAAGACAGTATACGTGGGACTGTGATTCAACCTGTGAAAAACTATACTTGTTGTTCAAATGTATAGGCTGCTTAAACCTCTTGTGACGAAGCACCATCTGTTGGCACCTTTTGTAACTATTTTTTCAAAATTCTGTACGTGATTTATACGGGTTTCACAAAAAACACACCGCTTGTTTGATTCCTTGTTCCAATATGTTTCTGAAAAATAGAGCGACGCGTGCCAAGGGAAGGGGAAAGATAAAGTGCCACACTTTTTGACAGAGGGAGATGAGGGGGACATATATGTCAAGAAAATGTATGACATCATTTACGGATAACCCCTTAAGTTATTTTCAGAAAAAAAAACACTTAAATCGTTGTTTTGTGAGTCTTATGAATTTTACGAGTCGTCCATAGATGACGTTACATTACGAGGGCGAAGAGGGGATTCGTGAAATTGCGACAGTTAGTGGCAAGGAG
>JAXGGA010020916.1:0-17455 GCA_038373865.1 Uloborus plumipes | reverse complement strand
ATGTCGCATTTAAAATTGATTTGAACAACAATGTAACGATTTTGACAGTTGAGCAAAAAATTTAACTTTTTCAAACTTCAATCGCTTATAAGTCGCTTAAACGTGGATTTTCGAGATTCTCGTTACGCGGCGCTAGCGGAGAAACGTTCTAAAGAACGCATTTTTTTTAATCTTTCGAATGAAATCAAAATGGAGACGATACGACAATTATTTCGCTAGATAGAGTCAATTTTGTGCCCAAAAATTGAAGTTCGAATAAAAAACGAACCGACAATTTTTAGAGGGTGGGTCTAATTTTCGTCAATAGCCCGCGGGATAAGCTTCAAAATCATAAATTTTCTTGCAATTCGATAAAGAAATGAGCGAGTTTCGACCGGGTATAGGATTCGGCTTAGAGAAATAATATATGGAGATACCTTCGTCTTCCATATTCATTAGTCTTATGCTATAATTTCGAAATAAGCCACCGAATACAGCGCATTAAATGTAAGCAACAAACGAAGCTTCCAGGAAAACAGCAGCGCAGATTCCACATCGACTGAGTTTGAAGCATTCGTATGGGTCTTAATCAAAGTGGAAGGGGTTTTATGTTGTAGATTATAACGTAGTGTCTTATTAGTTGTCCGAAAACGAATAGAAGAGTGAGATTGACCATACTTTACATTTTCGACTTTTGGCCAGGATTTTCACTCAAATACTCCACTGTGCGTCGTTTGGCCTTGATATGCCGGTTTTCAGTATACTATGGGCTATTTCACGAAAAAGCTGCCATCTTGTCTCGCACGTGAAGCTTATGTATTTCATTTTTTTGTCTGAAAAATCCCATACCAATTCGTGATTTCTGCAAACCACACATACAAACTATCGTTCATTAGCCTTTAAAATCACTGCTTTTTAATGAAATACATGAGTGTCACGTGTGGGACAAGATGGCGGCTTTTCCGTGGAACGGTCCTGTACCCTGTTAAAACTCCAGGTTGTATGTGACACCTTTAAAAGCGAAAAGTTTTAGCACCAGCGGCACTTCCTGAAGGGTGTCACTTGATTCCTCACAGCACACTTGAAGGTGTCATATGGAATCGAGTGGCACCCTATGGGTACCTTATGGCGCACAACACCCAATTGGCGCGTTTCTACCCCGAAAAGAACCCGCTTCGAACCGCATTCCGGGTTTTTGTGGAGTTAAAGCGGAACTTTTTCCTCCTGCACTCGACTGGAATCAAAGCGGGGGTTTTACCCAGAATGCACTACGCGCATCGAGTTTGGTCACATCCGCCATATTGGATAACGCGTCGTCGGATTCTCTTCGTGTCTTCGTGTTCGGTGTTCTCTTCGGCCATGGCTTCGAATCTAAATGAAAATGAAAGATGGCAGGATGAGGAGACCAAACTCAAAGCGCGATTCAGATTGCGAGCGAAACGCGCGGGCGAAGCGAACTTTTCCCCACGAAACCGGTTTTTGGAATGCGTTCCCATGACAACGCGGTGAATATTCGCCTGTCGCGAGCGATCTAAAGCGCGATTCACATTGCGAGCGAAACGCTTAAGCGAAGCGAACTTTTCCCCGCGAAACCGGTTTTTGGAATGCGTTCCCATGACAACGCGGCGAATATTCGCCTGTCGTCAGCGTTCTAGCATGCTAGATATCGTCGCGTGCGAAAGGCGAGCGAAATTTGGTAGCGAGAGCGACAGCCAGTCAAAGGGAAGGCGCCATCTTCGCTCTGTTTTGACCGCGTGGACATTCGATTTCATTGGCTCTCCCTAGATGCGCGCGCTTTATCCTTAGTGGGTGAATACCATCACGTGACTTTCGCCCGCATCTAGTATGAATGATCAGAATTTTTGACCTGCGAGCGAAAAACGCTTCGTTCGTTCGCGTCGCTCGCAGTCTGAATCGGCCTTAACATGCTAGATATTTTCGCGTGCGAAAGGCGAACGAATTTTGGCAACGAGAGCGACAGCCAGTCAGAGGCAAGGCGCCATCTTTGCTCTGTTTTGACCGCGTGCAGATCCGATTTCATTGGCTCTCGCGAGATGCGCGCTTTATCCTTAGTGGGTGAATACCATCACGTGCCTTTCGCCCGCATCTAGTATGAATGATCGGAATTTTTCACCTGCGAGCGAAAAACGCTTCGTTCGTTCGCGTCGCTCGCAATCTGAATCGGCCTTAAATCAAGTTGTGGTCGGAAGCAAACGTCCAGGCCAGATTGAATGCGACGGTCCGCTCCAATGCCATCTACAAAAATTTGGCGACACAGCTTTGGCGACACCACGAAGTCTCCTTCTTTTGGTTTCATAATCCTCGTCATCATCACTTATTTCCACCAACGAAAATGAGGCTAAGAGATCTCGATAATTCATTCTATCTTTCTCAAACAACGTGAAAATCCTTCCGAAACCAACAAATCATGAGCGCAGATTGTAAACAGAGCGAAAAGGAGGCTGGGTAAAAACGCTAAGGATGCTGGATAATTCCGTTTTGTGAAATAAAACTTCTTTCCACATGTGAGCGGTGGACTTGCCGAGCGGTTTTTTTCGGGGTTGGAGTGGGGAAATGCGAGGGAGAAAAGCTTCATGTGAACGGGGCTAATGGGTACCTCATGAACTCATGACACCCTAAAGGTGCCATAGGGAGCCTCATATCACCTTCAAGGGTGCCATAGGGAGTCAGGTGGCACCCTTCAGGGGGTGCCGCTGGTGCTACAACTTTTCACCCTAAAAAGTGCCATATGCACAGAGGCGGATGCAGAAGTTTTTGTGCGCTAATATGTAACCTTATCAGTTAAGTGGAGGGAAAACGAAATATGTAAAATTCGAATCATACAATATTTCGCAGCATTTTTGTAATATTCTGCGAAATTAACTAATTTTTTATTTTGGTAAAAACTTATCATCAGGGAAAATATTAATTTTTGATGTATAAATTTTCAATATGTAATCAGTATTGGAGTTATAAAATTCTGAAATATAAAATTCTTAAATAAAATTTTACATTTTTGTGCATAATGCAGGGATAAAATTTTTGTTTTTCAATGAGAGCAAGATTATTAATGGTTGCGCAAATGATAAAATGTGTTTCCCATTACAGGGAGGGTCAGCTGACCCTCTTTGACAACCCCCTGAATCCGCCCTTGCATATGCAGCCTGTAGTTTTAACAGTGTAGCAGGGGCGAAGGAACTGGGAGAGCTGGGGGAGCTCGAGCTCCCCCTGGAATATTTCAGACCGGCTTGGCTCCTCGGAAAAATTTTCTTACTACAACTTTTGTAGCACATTTTTTACCTCAAACCTGTTTTCAAAAATGTGATCTACAATACTGTGCATATTAAATGGAACAAACGTATATTTTAAGGATTGTTCCATCCTCAAGAACTTCACATATTCTCAACATTATCAAAAGTCCAAAATTGCGTTTCTAAACCTACAATTTAGAAAAATTGCCTGGGATGATTTTGCTACAACAGTTCTTGCCCCTAATGTGACCAAAGATGGCCTACGACTCGCTTTTAAGACTTCTATTTCAAAAAATTTCTATCCTCTAAAGTCACCAACAATCTTCCAAAGTCGTTGTTTTAACCCTTCACTACACGGTGTGCCAGATCTGGCACAAACCAAATAAACCCTCATATATTCCTATGATTTTTAAATGCAGTTAAACTGAGCTTTGTGCCCCTTCTGGACCATTGCTATAACAGTTTAGTGTTATTTTTATGTGCTAGTTAGTTGCACTAGTCTAGGTATTACAGTTCTTGCTTTTGAAAGAAAAAGTGTCTGCATTTCCGTTAGAAGTGTGCTTAGTCATTATTTCCTTTGTTCTAAAAATGTTTAAATACACTTAGTGGAAAGTTTGTTTATACCACTTATCGCACAAAACACATTATAGATTATTACACTTATCGATATACAAAGCATATGCTATGTGCTTTGTGCCATATATAGAACAAACAATTAAAATATCATTTTTGGTGCACATTTTTAAGATTAATTTTTTTCTTCATTTTTCCTGAATTCAGGGCTATTTTAAAGGTAACAAATGATTTTTTTAATGAAAATATAAAAAATCGTGCAGTGAAGGGTTAAAATTAATATTTGAAAAATTTTCCGAGAGAGAAGTTTGAGACTTCCTATTTCTGAGCAAATATACCTAAAACTAAGTTCATATTAAAAATGTTTGTTTGTTTGTTTCAAATTGGGCTGCGTTTAGCTTCTTGCCATTTGCAGACCTAGTGCATTCCCCAAAGCGGCATCCACTCTTTCATTTGGCACCACCATTGGCGGGATACCATTGCCACAATTTTTTTTGACGCCCAGTTTCCCCACTAGATGGAGGCACCTGGGCTCTATTTGATGCGAAACTGCACTAGGAATTTAATTTTGCCAAGAGATGCTACAAGCCAAACAAGTACTCGAGGGATCTTTTACATGCCGCATAGTATTAAAAAAACCCATAATATTAAAAAAAATAATTTAAATATTAAAAATGTAAAAGTGTACTTAAATTTGTCATCTTTCTGACCAAAGAGATATTAGTAATGCTTTTAAATTACTTTTATTCACAAAACATGTCAATTAAAAAATTAATGACTTTATATTTGAGCTTGGGCGTAACGAGTGAAAAAGTGTGTCTTTGTCCCCCCCCCCCGAAGTGCCAATATCTGGCATTGCGTCGCACCGGGCTCCCCCTGTTTTTACCAAGGTCCTACGCCACTGCAGTGCAGCACTGGCCGCCACTGTTGTAGGCACGGCGACAGTGTTGTTACAGACTTGAAAGGAAGCCTTACCTCCTTCGCAGTTCGGACCTTGGTATCCGTCTGGGCATGCGCAGATGCCCGGGGACACGCACGTCCCGCCGTTCATGCAGATGGGGTAGCAAAGAGCTGCAAAGACAATAATCAAATCATATCTTTTAAAAAAAATAAAAAATACGCTTTTAGGACCCTGCTCCACATCAGCGTAAAACGCGACCGAAACTGAAGGCAGCAACCGAAAATCCGGGTACTTTCCATAGGAACACTATTTGCTCCATTTTACGCTTCTGCTTTATTTTTCTGCTTTACGTTAATGTGGAGCAGGGCCCTTACAGTTTATCAAACTATAAAGAGCTTTAAACCATGATGTATTTTAAGTTAACATGGAACTTACAGTAAACTCTCACTTACGCCGCCTCATTTATCCGCCTTTTTCACTTATGCGGCGATTTTCAGTGGTCCCGGCACATTCCAAAGTAAAATAATGATAATTTCATTCGTTTATGCGTCGCTCTAAAGATAAATTTTTCACTTATGCACCGAATTTTTCGTAAAATGTAGACAATTTAATTTATTTTCCTAAAAAGTGAGCTTATTTCTTCACGTTCCTCTTTAATCTTTCGCTTTTTTTGCTCACGGAAGGCATTTTTTCCACATGAACTAGAGTTCGGAGAGGAACAATTATCTATTGTGACTAGGTATGCTACAATTTTTGTTTTCTCCTTATCATTGTAGTTAAGTTACAGTAGTTGCCAAACCGTAGTAATATGACCATTTTCAAGAGAAACATTCTTATTCCTGCTCTCATTAGAACTTATGTTGCATTTTAGACTTTTAAATAGGCTTGTTCACTTATGCGTCTCTCTCGCTTATGCGCCTTTTTCTGTTGGTCCCTTGGGCCGGCGCGTAAGTGAGAGTTCACTATGTATATAGTGCATCAACATGTAATATAGTTTAGCCTTTAGCAATAATAGTAGTAAATATATTGCTTTTATATTTCGAAGAACGTGAATTTTATCTTTTATTCAGAGTTAGGGCCCTGCTCCACATCAGCGTAAAACGCGACCGAAACCAAAGGAAGAAATCGAAAATCCGGGCACTTTATATAGGAACACCATTTAATTCGTTTTACGTTTTTGCTTTATTTTTCTAATTTACGTCAATGTGGAGCAGGGCCCTTACATGCAAACAGCTGAAACACTTATGATACATCCACATGTAATAAGATAGTTTGGCCTTTAGCATGAAAAATAGTACGAAATACATTACTTTTAAATTCGCAAAGATCGTGAATTTTATCTTTTATTCAGAGTTACATATATGCATACATACATACATAAATTAGTTAAGGCTTACGCTACGCCTAAATTTTCAGAGTTCATGGCAGCCAGTTTGTGATTCAGTGAGTGTTCTTAGAAGTACTATTCAATCCGAGTACTCTATGACATGCAGTATTGCATATCACATAGCAAAGAAGTTATTTTCGACCCATTTACATTAACATTAACAACACATTCATACGAAGAAAGGACAAGGACAGGAGAGAGAAATGAAATTCATGACCCAGGAGGGATTCGAACCCGGGACCCCGCTCAGATTTCTCTGATCAATAGACAAGGGGGCCGGCAAAGATTATTTCACACAGGAAAGCACCAGTGGTTCCCAACCTGGGGGGCGATCGTCCCCAAGGGGGCGATTTGGGTCCTCAAAGGGGCGGTAAATTCTTGAGGGGCGATAGGGGGCGATGGGTATTTAGAAAAGAAAACAGTAGCAATAAAAGTGTAGTGAAAATCGAAATTGTAAACATATACAAAACCGGCTGTTCAGAGTTCGGACCATTAACCACAAGTTAAGAAACAAATTGAAGTTCAAGAGCTTCCTCCTTGCACCTCGGTTGATCCTTAGGAAGTATTTTGTCATTCACAGTCAATTTAATGAATTTTCCATTTATTTTCCTCCAAATTTTAACTTTCAACGATTTTATTTCCGCCAGATTCCACCGTAAAGAAGAAAATTTCTTGAAAAATGTACCTTTGTTTCTTGAAAAATATTTTTAGTTTAAAAGTGATTGGCTATAATTGCTTTATTGCGTACATTTTACTTCAAATTTAAGTGAGGAACTTATATTTTTAATAATATCGATGTTCAATTGCACCAAATTTATCGGTTTTTCGAAGAAGAAAGGGCGGGAGGGAGGCGATAGGTGTCAGTCAGCGGCTTGAAGGGGGCGATGAGCTCAAAAAGGTTGGGAAACACTGGTGTAGACGAACACTGTGTGTGCACGACTCCCTCGCATAAACATAGTAGTGAAATTGGTAGCCCGATTTTTGAAAAAGTGCATGTTTGTAGCACCTTCCCTCCCTCCACGCCCCCTTGACTACGGTCCTTGGTATGATACATACGGATGCAGAATTAACGGCATATTTTTGTGTTTTGGTTTCGCTTTCAAGTCAAATTGCATTGTTGACTCTGAAAGAATATTAGTAATTTTGCAAATTATGTTTCCCAAGAAAACATATTTAGTTTTGTTCTTTTCAAAATAAAACCAAAAATATTGCCCTGGCACCCTCGTAAAACCGCCAATGATCATGAGGTGCAAGCATATTCTCACAATTCTTTCTTTGACAAAATAGTTACATTTACAGCTCGACAGATGGCAGCACCACAAATGAGACTATTTCCATAATTTTAAGGTCCACATCAGCGGAAAACGCGACCGAAACTGAAGGCAGAAACCGAAAATCCGAGTACTTTCCATAGGAACACTATTTCCCTAAGTGAAATTTAGGTTTTGTTGTTTGAACTTTCCCTTTTTGCTCACACTTTTCTAGCTTTCTTTTTGTTTGCACTTTTACTAAATAATTTAAGAATAAATAAGATGGCAGAGCAAAAGTGCTTTGCTTCAATCGTTATTTATGTCTCAAACGTCGACGGGTCACCTGTTGAAAATGGGGGAAGGGGTTTGTACACATCCACAAAATTGACACCCAATGAAAGAAGGAGGAGGGGCAAACAAGTATTGAGCGAAACGGCCTTGACTGTTGACTCATTTGCTTTGGCGAGAGCCGTTTTAGTAGAAAATCCTAGGTACTTTTGAAGCACTGAAAACTTTTCAAGGAAAGAGATATCAAGGGATTTTCTTCCCGAAGTTTTGCACAATATTTAAAGTTGTGAATAACCTATTGATCCTTGTAGCATCTCTTGGGGAGGGGGGGGGCGGGTGACAGCCTTCCGGGGGTGACACCCAAAATGTATCATAGAGCTTTTGAAAAATATGAATATTTCCTTCCTGAGTTTTCAGCCCAATATTAAAAGTGTCGAAAAATCTATAAAACCCAGTAGCATCTCTCGGTATGGGGGGGGGGGGGTGCTTCGCCTGACACACTTCTGAGCGGTGACCCCCAAAATATGTTTAACAATTTGTGAAAAATTTAAATGTGTTATTTGTGAAATTTCACTCAATATTTTAAGTTATGCATAATTTATCAAGGGGAGGGAAGTGTAGTTTGCACTGAAAGACACCCCATTGGGGGTGACACCCAAATGAGATTAAAATTTTGTAAAAGATAGCACTATTTCAGTTATGATACCCCCCCCCCCCCCCCAAAAAAAAAAAATATATTATTCGATCAAATGTTACTTATTTTCTTTTTTATTTCAGTTCATCACCCAATTACTCCAATTTCTTTTTTTGGCTGCATTGCTTTTGTTAATTTTTATCCGTTTAGAAAAAGAAGACGTGACCTTGAAATAGAGACATGAAACCGTGTTTGCAGCCAAGGTTTCACAAGTTGCTTTATTTGCTTGTTTTTATCATTTTTTATTTTATAACATTTTTTCTATCGTTTGAGGTGGGAAAAGCGATTGAAACACAACGAATCTACTTTGCAGTTGAGAATGAATGTGTTTGTGCTTGTCGCTGGATTAGGGGATGGCAAAAATTATACCGAAAGTCGGTGTCAGCAAGTGATGATGCGTTATCTTTTTTTTCTCCTCCCTCGCTCTTCCTCTTTGTCGATTCTTGTCAGCAATTCGTCGACCCAAAAGATTTATTTCTCTAAACTTGCAAATATGTACAACTCTTTAAAAATCTTTTATTTCCTTTTTTTCAGGGTATTTTTGCAGTCACAACTGCCCCTTAAAAGATATCAGGTTGCAGAGTTTTATATATATATATATATATATATATATATATATATATATATATATATATATATATATATATATATATATATATATATATAGGGTGGCCCAAAAGTCAGGACGAGTTAAAAAAAAAATTAATATTTCGAGAACGAATAATGATTAATAGATGCGGTTTGCACTAAATGGATAAGAATGAAGGGGGGTTTTATGTGGGCAATAAAAAAATAGTTCAGTAAGTGACCGATAGGTGGCGCTGTGCTATTTCTAATGTAGGATTATGCAAAACAGCAAGCGATATAAAAAAGAGCAACTGCTTCAGGTAAGGGATGTTGAAGTTTAAATGAACCAAAATGAAGTCCATGATTGAGAAAGTCCTTTTAGTTAAACTATACTATAAGATTTCGGAACGTGCCACTGCGGCATTAAGAGCATATCGCTCTTTGAAAGGTATGCGAAAAAGCATAGGACTAATTACGTCTTCTGCATTGAACAAATTTATTAAGAAATTTGAATCTACAGGTTCTTTGGCGTCGCGTCCAAGAAGAGGACGTCCCTCAGCAGCCACTACTGTTGCCATGACAGTGGAGCAGACGGTGGATTCCTGTCGGTGGTTACTGCACAAATGGCGTGTGTAGTGCTCGAGAAGTTTCGAAGCAGACAGGACTTCCGCGCTCAAGTGTCTGGCGAGCACTGCGAATAACTTTACAACGGTATCCATATAAGTTGCAACATCTCCAAGAACTTAAACCGCCTGACTTCAACTCTCGGCAAGATTTTGCGAATTTTGTATTCAGCAAGATAGAGGAGCAGCACGACTGGCTTCATACTGTGTTTTGGACAGATGAAGCACATTTCACCCTCTCTGGCGCTATTAACACCCACAATTGTCGAGTCTGGACCACAGAAAATCCACATGCATTTGTGGAGAAACCCTTGCAACAACCTAAAGTGACAATCTGGTGTGGCTTCACTGCTGATTTCATAATAGGTCCGTTTTTTTTCGAGGAAGTCACACAGACGGGTTTTAAAACAGTTTCTGTGACTGGTCAGTAGGGTGGGGCGAAAAATAAAAAGTTTTTCAGATCAACTTCTAATAGTTGCCAAAAGTTGTCTTTGGTGATAGTTAGCTTTTGTACAAAACTTGAGAAAAATTGGTTAATATCTTCAGGGGGCGCTGCGATCGCTAAGTTTTACCATAGCTTTTATCGGAATTTTATGGTTAAAATATGAAAAACAATACCGTTAGAGAATCTCATTGCATTTTTTTTTACTCATAAGATATATTCATGCATTCAAAGCATATGAAATAACTCACAAAAAATTATTTTATATGATATATTTATATTTCAATCATTTAAAAAGAAACAAAAACGTGAAAAAAAGTGATTTTTTTGAAATATAAATATGTCATATAAAATAATGTTTGTGAGTCATTTCATATGTTTTAATGCATGAAAACATCTTTTGAGTAAAAAAAAACGCAAAGAGACTAGCTAAAGGCATTCTTTTTGATATTTTAACCATAAAATCCATAACAAAGCTTTGGTAAAATTTTGCGATCGCAGCGCCCCCTGAAGATATTAACCGATTTTTCTCAAAATTTGCACAAAAGCTAACTATCACCAAAGACAACTTTTGGCAACTATTAGAAGTTGATCTGAAAAACTTCTTATTTCTCGCCCCACCCTACTGGTCAGCGCTGTGTAGCATTGTTAGAGAATAAAATTATTCCTGAACTGCAAGCGCGACAGGCACTACAAACTGTTACGTTTATGCAAGATGGAGCACCGCCCCATATTGCTCTGCCGGTGCGACGATTGTTACGATTAACATTTGGAGAAGATCGCACAAGCAGTCGATTTTTTAATAACGCTTGGCCTCCAAGATCCCCAGATCTTACGCCTTGTGACTTTTGGCTCTGGGGATTCCTGAAGTCAAAAGTATACCGTGACCAGCCGGCGTCACTAGCTGCACTGAAAGATGCCATCCGGCAAAATGTGGCTGCCATAACGCAAGAAATGCTACTAAATGCTGTGAACGGTGTATTGACACGTCTCACAGCTGTACTTCTAAATGATGGACAGCACATTGAACAATTAATTGATTAACTGCAAATAAGCTAACTTGAAAATTGTTACATCTTTTGCTGTAATAAAAATCTAAAGCGCCATCTATCGGTCACCCACTGAACTATTTTTTTTCTTGCCCACATAGAACCCCCCTTCATTCCTATCCATTTAGTGCAAACCGCATCTTTTTATCTTTATTCGTTCTCGAAATATTAATTTATTAAATTCGTCCTGACTTTTGGACCACCCTGTATATATATATATATATATATATATATATATATATGTAATATGGAAAACCCTAACTAAGCCTAAACCTTTGCTAGGCCTTTTCCATATTAAAGTTCAGATGTCAGATAGTCGGCGCGTGATTCCCATTAACGTTATTTATTACACTTGAAACAGCTCTCATACCATATATGGTCATCCTCCAGGCTCAGATTCGATTTCCCTCAAAGTACCTAACAGACACTTTTTTTCCCTCTAGACTTAAGCCAGCCTCTGTCTATAGTGTATCACCCAATAAAGTTAATTATTTTCAATATGCCACTCCTATATAGATCACGTGGGTCACGTGATCTAGGGATTATTATCTGCCATCCTTAAATGATATTCCCCATATAAATATCGCTGCATCTCTGAAAAAGGGCAGCCTTCTTGTACCCGAGATATAATAAAGTGTAGTGATTGAATAGCTCTGTCCTCTTCCTACGAACCGACTGCAACACCAACCTTCATCCTAGAGCCGATCTTTCGGATCTTATATATATATATAAAAATTCGGAATTTTCCCCGGTTGAATTCCCGACACCCCACTTAAAGTTTTTCTTTCACCCTTCATGGCCCGACGTGACCCGGAAGTCCCGCTTATATTAATTTAGTATTTTGAATCCTAAATGGCTGGAATCATGCTGGTACTTTAAAGTACCACTCCTTGTACTTCGCTCAGAGTCCGACAGTTGGCACCTGCGAGTAGGGGCCTTAGACCCTACGCATGTTAAAAATTTGCTAAATTAATTTGGGACATAAAGGACATATATACGTCTATTGACAATTTTTCGAAGAAAGCTTTTGTGTATGTCACTTGATATCAATGATTCAACACCAGCTTTGTGAAATAACTCACTTATACGCCGCCTCATTTATGCGCCTTTTTCACTTATACGACGGTTTTAAATGGTCCCAGCGCATTCCATAGCAAAATAATTATAGTATCGTTCGTTTATGCGTCGCTCTAAACATAAATATTTCACTTATGCGCCGTATTTTCCCTAAAATGTATGAAAATGTATTTATTTTCTTTAAAAAATAAGCATTTTTCTTTACTTTCCTCTTTAATCTTTCGCCTTTATTGATCACGGAAGGCATTTTTTCCGCATGAACTAGAGTTCGGAGAGGGACAATTTTCTATTATGCATCGTTTTAAAGGGAACAGTTTGTAATTAGGTATGCCACAACTTTTGTTTTCTCTTTATCATTATAGTTACCTTACAGTCATTGCCAAACTGTAGTAATATGTCTCTTTTCTATAGAAACATTCATATTCACTCTCTCATTAGAACCTATGTTGCGTTTTAGTCCTTTAAATAGGCTTGTTCATTTACACGTCTCTCTCACTTATGCGCCTTTTTCTGTTGGTCCCTAGGGCAGGCGCATAAGTGACAGTTCACTATACAAGTCGACCAATAACAAAAACTATAACCAGGGTGAGAACCGGCCATCACAGGGGCATGAAGATTGATGGGGAGGGTAGAAGGGTGTATAGAAACTGTTGTCGTTGCCCAGATACACAGCTTACACCTTGTCATATCTTTGAGTGTCCAGCAATAAGTTCGAACCTGAGAGAAATGGGTGTATTGCCGTCACTTGTAGACCTTTATGACGATAACATCCAACAAATCGCAAAAGCAGTTACAAGGATCCATGGAGTTATTTAGTTCGGCTAAGTCATAGACACGACAAAAAAAAATGATATCAATATTTCGTTTTGACTTAAACTTTTTTTTTGCGGTGAGGGGTTTTTGTGGTGGGGGGGGGGGGGTGCCACCACGAAAATCCGCCCCGGGTGACACCCTTGCTAGCTACGCTACTGACTTAATATGATACATTTTCAATGTACCAAGCAGCTGTAATGAATTACTTTGATCCTGGATACTGGAATATCCCTCTTGTTGGACTATTTTTCGCGGCAAAATGGCTATCCCATTGAGCGGGCTTAATGCTTTTATTCAATACTAGTGGGATATGCCCGGCGTCGCGAGGGTTAAAATGCAGCATGCGAAATCCAAGAAGGTATTTTCTGTCACAACTTGGTTAGTTAAATCTGCGTGAAGCACACCTTGATAGCAAACTTAAATGTGTTTTTTTTTTATCAGTGATGATTTTCTTAAAAAATTGCGTTCTTAGTTTTGAAAAATAAAAACAAAAGTATTATACAGGGTGTCCACTCCAATCGTGGACCAATAGCTAATTTCTTAACCGTTAGAGATAAGCATATAGTTTATTTAGGAAAAAATCTCCAAATTACGTAAGGAATTTTGGGTCTATTCAATGTTTTTTTAAAAAATCAAATTTTGAAAGAGTTACGAAATTTAAATTTTTATACAGCCCCCCAGTCCTATCAATCATATTTAGTATACCATTCTTGACACTGTAACGTTTAAAACAAAAAAAAATCACTCTTCTACCACAAAAATTGACCGAGTTATGACGTTTTGAAAAATCAAGATTCGAAGGATTTCGCATACGGTCCCTTAAGCGATCTCTCGATGACGTCATGAAATAATGCAAAATCTTGATTTTTCAAAACGTCATAACTCGGACAATTTTTGTGGTAGAAGAGTGATTTTTTTTTGTTTTAAACGTTACAGTGTCAAGAATGTTTTACTAAATAGGATTGATAGGACTGGGGGGCTGTATAAAAATTTAAATTTCGTAACTCTTTCAAAATTTGATTTTTTGAAAAACATTGAATAGACCCAAAATTCCTTTCGTAATTTGGAGATTTTTTCCTAAATAAACGATATGCTTATCTCTAACGGTTTAGAAATTAGCTATTGGTCCACGATTGGAGTGGACACCCTGTATATTCCAAGGTGAATACTCACGAAAGAAACATTTCTTAACTATTTTAATGGAGAGAAGAGTTAGAAAGCATTCGAAGCAAAGACAATATCAAACGCAAAATGAGCTATCGAGGGGAAGTTGAGATGAAGCACTACGGGCCATGCTGCACATTAACGTAAAGCAGAAAAATAAAGCAGAAGCGTAAAATGGTGTTCCTATGGAAAGTACCCGGATTTTCGGTTTCTGCCTTCAGTTTCGGTCGCGTTTTACGCCGATGTGGAGCGGGGCCCTAAATCATAATTTGAATGGAGGAAAGCCTTTAAAAAATAAGAGATTTTATACGGAAGTTTCAACTAAAATTGGAATAAAAAAAAAACTACCTGTCAGATTTTATTATAATTGGTCTCTTAGTGTGTCCATCGAGCAGGGTTCGATTAAGATATCACGGGGCCCTGGGCGAAATACTTTTTTGGGACCCCCTGTACTGAGGTTTTACAATTTTAGGTATAGAATAAACCAAAATTTAGGCATTGACTAGATAAATTTTAGCCATTTGGGGGCCCTTAGATTGTGGGGGCCCTAGGTCACGGCATAGTTGGCCTATTCAGCAATCAGGCCCTGCCAATGAGGATATAAACTGTGAAATTTTTAGCGAAATCAGACGGGTAGTTTTTAGTCTACAGGGTGTCCACTCCAATCGTGGACCAATAGCTAATTTCTAAACCGTTAGAGATAAGCATAGTTTATTTAGGAAAAAATCTCCAAATTACGAAAGGAATTTTGGGTCTATTCAATGTTTTTCAAAAAATCAAATTTTGAAAGAGATACGAAATTTAAATTTTTATACAGCCCCCCAGTCCTATCAATCATATTTAGTAAAATATTTTTGACACTGTAACGTTTAAAACTAAAAAAAAACACTGTTCTACTACAAAAATTGACCGAGTTATGACGTTTTGAAGAATCAAGAATTTGCATTGTTTCATGATGTCATCGAGAGATCGCTCCCTCTTGATTTTTCAAAATCTTGATTTTTCAAAACGTCATAACTCGGTCAATTTTTGTGGTAGAACAGTGATTTTTTTTAGTTTTAAACGTTACAGTGTTAAGAATATTTTACTAAATATGATTGATAGGACTGGGGGGCTGTATAAAAATTTAAATTTCGTATCTCTTTCAAAATTTGATTTTTTGAAAAACATTGAATAGACCCAAAATTCCTTTCGTAATTTGGAGATTTTTTCCTAAATAAACTATATGCTTATCTCTAACGGTTTAGAAATTAGCTATTGGTCCACGATTGGAGTGGACACTAGGGTGGGGCGAAAAATAAAAAGTTTTTCAGATCAACTTCTAATAGTTGCCAAAAGTTGTCTTTGGTGATCGTTAGCCTTTGTGCAAAATTTGAGAAAAATCGGTTCATATCTTCAGGGGGCGCTGCGATCGCAAAGTTTTACCATAGCTTTGTTATGGATTTTATGGTTAAAATATCAAAAAGAATGCCTTTAGCTAGTCTCTTTGCGTTTTTTTTACTCAAAAGATGTTTTCATGCATTAAAAGTATATAAAATGACTCACACACATTATTTTATATGATATATTTATATTTCAAAAAAATCACTTTTTTTCACATTTTTGTTTCTTTTTAAATGCTTGAAATATAAATATATCATATAAAATAATTTTTTGTGAGTTATTTCATATGCTTTGAATGCATGAATATATCTTATGCGTAAAAAAAAATGCAATGAGATTCTCTAACGGAATTGTTTTTCATATTTTAACTATAAAATCCCGATAAAAGCTATGGTAAAACTTTGCGATCGCAGCGCCTCCTGAAGATATTAACCAATTTTTCTCAAATTTTGCACAAAAGCTAACTATCACCAAAGACAACTTTTGGCAACTATTAGAAGTTGATCTGAAAACCTTTTTATTTTTCGCCCCACCCTAGTGGACACCCTGTATAAAGGACATACATGGATGCATATATTCATTTTTATATATAAAGACTAGATTCAAAAACTGTACAACAGAAGAAGCAGGGGATACTCACCCGATTCGCAGAACTTGCCCATGTACCCCTTGGGGCACTCGCAAATCTTGTCGGCGTTGCAGCGGCCGCCGTTTGCGCACTTCTTGTCGCACAGCGGGTCGGGACCTGCAACGACAGAAGAGATTTGATTGGTCGAGCCCAGTGGTCGGAAGTAGCGCGCTACAAGTAGCGAAACTACTATAGTAGCTACATTTTTTAGTAGTTTGCAGTGTAGCGCACTATTTAAAAAAAAAGCAGAGTAGTGAGTAGCGCGATACAAAAAAATAGTAGTTTGTAGCGATTTCTGAAAACTACTTTTAAATTAAAAAAATAAATAAATAAATGAAAATTAAAAAAAAAAAAAAGAGAACGAAGGAAAAAAAACAAGGTGTTTTTTGTGGCGAATATACTAAAACATTGTGAAAGAAAATCTAAAGGACAAATTTTAGCAAAAAAAAGGAACAAAAGGAAAAGTAACAAATAAATTCAAAGACAATTCCTATTTCAATTCCATATTCGAATGAGGTAATTTTTTAATCTAAATCACTTTTCGAATTTTTTCGGTCGATCCTCAAACGGTGTATTCCTTTTATTTATTTATTTTTTAACAAGTAGCGAAGTAGCAACTACATTTCAAAAGTAGTGTAGCTCGCTACATTTTAAAAAAAGTAGTTGTAGCTGTAGTTAACTACATTTATAAGAAAGTAGTTGTAGCTGTAGTTCGCTACGAAAAATATGTAGTTTTTCCAACCACTGGTCTAGCCACGACGTCATTGTGAGGGTTCGCCGAAATATATCGTGACACATCATGATATAAATCCGATATTTATTTCGAAAATATCATCATTATGTAACGTTTTCGACATTTATTTTTGAACTACGATATTTGTAATAGCGATGCATCGATTAATCGGTTGCACCGATTCATCTGCCGCCTTGCTGATTATTCAAAATCGGCAAAATTGGTCCGATTAACTGTCAGAAGAAACACATTTTAATATACTTTTTAAATATACCTTCAATGATAAATCTATGATCAATAAATCTGTTAAGTAAATGAATGTACTTTTCTGAAAACACGTGTATACAATGTTGTAACTTTTTCATGCGTCGATATGCCCTCCTTTTTGGCACAGTGCTTTTAGATAACCTTATAATTTTCATAAAGAATAAAACTCTTGCATTATGTCACCAATTATATATGGCAATGGCCACCAATAATTTAAAAAAAAAAAAAAAACATTAAAAGTGCTCTTATAAGTGAGACTGCTTAACACAGACTCCTCCGTAATTTTTTTAAAAAAAATACGTCTAGTTAGCATAATGAAACTTTATTAGCAATAATATGGAAATTGGCTCAAAGAAATTTGATACAATATTGAAATTATTATGCGA